>JAHZMW010003083.1:0-11747 GCA_027743745.1 Alloscopus bannaensis
CCGCCTCTTGGGTTGCTCACTGGAATCAAGCTCATTTCCAAATAACTTTTTAAATGTTTTCTGCTTTCATTTCTCGCTTTTTCGCATTTTTCTACACGATGTCATACAGAATCTGTTTTAGTCGAAATGCGAGCAGAGTGTTAGGAGTATTGAGAATGGTGTGCGGTATATCGACTTCTGCGTATTTCTCCATACAAAATGTGGAAGAAATGGGTACGGTGGCACACTTTCGAAATCAAGTCAAATTATAATTATGTTTGTGAGTTGTATTTTATGTTTTCACTCCTGCGTTGTTGCTGATTCAAGTAAACGGACCTTCATTGTTGATCAATGTACAAAATTCGAACTAGGAAAGAAATCTCAAAACACGACGACATCAAATGAAAGATCGCTTATGGTTATTCAAGTAGGTAAACCAGTCAATTTTGTACGACACGCACAAAGCGGTTGTTAAAAAAATGTAATGGTTCTACTGGCTCCTGAAGTCCCATTTTAATCATTTACAATAGAAAAATTGAAGAGTGAGACTACTAAAGTTGGATTTCAGTTGGGACTTACAAGAGCCACTATATTATTAATTGGTCCTGTTTATGTACTGATATGACCAATAATATAATCAACTTTTTTTCTCAGACGACATCACTACTAAAATCACTTCGAACCGACATGTCCGACAACACAGTATGCAATGTAATTAATGAAGAAGTTAAAACTCGTCCTATATTTCCTGCAAATTCTAAACACAACAATGCGAATATATATGAAAAAGGTTTTTTCTAGGAAGGTATACTGGAGATGAAACCAAAACGACATTTGGGCTTGCTCTAAACCCAGCCCAAGCCTAAGTGGATTCAGAAAAAAAAGTTGGGCTGAATTTGGGATTATTTTAGGAAAAACTTGTTTTTCCCAGCCCAGTCCCAAATATTCTGAATTTGTACCTAAACCTAATTCAGAAGAATTTTTTGCCCAATTCCAGTCCCAGATCTCGGCAAAAATACACAGACAACTTGGGCCTACTTCGAGCAACTCCAACTCTATTCCAAACCATAATCTCACGACAGTGCTCAGTCTGTGATTACTTCTCTGCAAGTAATTATTGGAGATATTTTTATACTTTCAATTTACTGACAGTTTAAGCATGGATCCTAATCAAAGTCCAGAGAACCCTTCAGGGTCTACAAAAGAAAGTGCTACGAGTGAAAACAAGGACACCATTATTGATCAAGTTGTTCGTGAAATTTTCAAAAACCTTCTCGACAACTTGATTCAGACAATCGTCAGTGATACCTTTAATAATAACGAATAGATGAATTGTGAAGGTGTTTGATAAAATCAGCTCGTTTCATAAGTTGTGTTTAAGTCTTGAATTTAATTCCGTTTTTTATATGGCTGTGCCGTTTTTTATTAGTCTCCCAACAGACTCAAAAACATTTCATGTAAGGAAAACTTTAGACTTGTTACCAGATTATGAGGTTAAGAGACATTGTGGTGTATCAACTCATGATCTCAAGTTGTTACTTCCTACTTTTGAACGCATAAAAGGGCAGAAAAAATTTTCAATTCCACTTGAGACAAAAGTGTTGGTTTTTCTCTCATATTTACGAAGTGGGTCCTTTCAATGGTGTCTAGGGAGTTTAGGAGGAGTTTCTCAATCAAGTGTGTGCAGAATAATTGAGGCGGCCACCGAAGTGTTGACATCAAGACCAAGTGACCACATCTACTTTCCCACATCGATTGAGGCGCAAAACAAAACAAAAGAACGGTTTTTTCAAATTCGGCGTTTTCCAAATGTGATCGGTGCTGTGGATGGAACACACGTGGGAATAAAAGCCCCAAATGTCAATGAAGGAGCATTCGTCAATCGTAAACAATTCCACTCTATAAACGTGCAGGTGATTGCAGATTCTACCCACTGCTTTTCTGACGTGGTAGCAGAATACCCAGGTAGTTCTCACGATAGTTTTATCTGGCGTCAGTCTGGGATTAGGCAACGCCTTTTAGAAGAGCAATTTGGATCCGGTTGGCTACTAGGTAACGATCAAAATCTCAAGCATGATAGTTTCATGATTAATTGATAGCGTTCATGCAGAAATGTTGTATTTGTTTTTTTTAACTTTACACAGGTGACTCCGGCTATCCTTTGGAAAACATCCTGTTGACTCCATTTGCAGCTAATTCTGACGATCCCATTGAGGTGCGGTACAATAATAGCCACTGTGCCACAAGGTGCGTTGTGGAACAAACCATCGGTACCTGGAAGTCGAGATTTCGCTCGATGTGCAAGTAATAAATAAATTCAAATACCACTGTGCCACAAGGTGCGTTGTGGAACAAACCATCGGTACCTGGAAGTCGAGATTTCGCTCGATGTGCAAGTAATAAATAAATTCCAATATGATATGAATGTTTTAATTTCCACTCTCATCAAATCCTTTGAACTACCTTAATGTGCATTTTAAAAATATTTTTTGTAGGACTGGAGGAGACTCGTGTTATCCGGAAAATAAAGTCTGTAAACTCATCATCGCCAGTGCTGCTCATCACAACATTTGTCGACGGTTGAAAATAGGTTTAGTCAAAGAAGACGAAATCTTTGTCGAGCAACTCGTAGAACAACAGTCGCAGCAAAGACAATTTTAATTTGAAAACCAGCGAGGGACACTTGCTTCTGCCTTACGTAGGAACGTTGCAGAACGATTACGATGAGTGATTAACAACGTGCTCCGAATTTTTCCGATGAGGAACTCACCATTCTCGCGGACAAAATTAATGAGTGTGGAGCATCGTTGTACTGCCGGCTGTCCAACAAACTTACCAAAGCACAGAAAACGAGCTTGTGGAAGGAGGTGACCGATGCAGTAAATGCTGTTGGCGGATTCCAGCGTAGTGTAGACTCCATCATGAAAAAGGCGACAAAGCTTCGAATGGTGGCCAAGCAGAAAGCCAAAGCACAAAAAACCAGCTTGTGGAAGGAGGTGACCGATGCAGTAAATGCTGTTGGCGGATTCCAGCGTAGTGTAGACTCCATCATGAAAAAGGCGACAAAGCTTCGAATGGTGGCCAAGCAGAAAGCCTCAGATAACAAGAAAAAAATTCACAAAACAGGAGGTGGACAAGACGAGATAGTTGCACTCACCAACGTGGAGTCCAAGATATTGGCAACCATTCCCACCGTATCAATTTTTGGAATCGCAGGTGGACTCGACACCAGTAAATGTACGGTAACTATTTCTCCAGTGTATTTGAAAGGTTTTTATGTATATATTTATTATGGTAGTAATAGATCTATGATTTTATCTACTTTTTATAGCTGCACTATTAGATGAGCAGTTGGATATTGGAGGTATAACAGGTAATATGTAACGGCAAATTCGTCTAAGGTAAATCAAAGTTAAACCATTAACCATTTGCTCATTTATTTTTTATATATTTATTAGGTTTAGAGCAGAATCAGACAGTTCCAGAAGGATTGACTAGCAATAATTTGCATGCACAAGCTGACATCTCTATTCCATCGACAAGCGGGACACCATCTCATTCCAAGAGGAGAAGGGTTGAGATGAATCTGGGAAATTCATCCACAAACTTACAGCGGGAGCAAGTCAATCTAATACGTGAACAAGTGGAGTCTTTCAAAAGAATCGAGCAATTACTTCAAGAAAGGAATAACTTAGAAAAGCGTAAAGTCGAATTGTTAGAACAAGCTGTACTTAAAAATCAGACTCATCGTAACAATACTAATTTTGATAACGTAGATTTTGCAGATAATGTACCAGATTCTTATGCTAGTAATGCTTTTGTTTTGGCAACAAGTGCCACTTCCAGCGTTGAATCTCAATTAGACACTTACGTATTGGGGTCAAATTAATGCTTATTGGATGTATGTATGCATATATAAATCAAATGTAAAATACATATTGTAGTAACATAAATTTTTGAGTTGCCGTACACATTGTTTCTCCACTCGATTTAGTTTTGCGCGTGTTCCTTTGTGCCCCAAACAACAATTACATGCTCAGCTGGATCTGGGATTTTTTCTAGAATTGGGCAGGCTGGGCCTGGGCTTGATTTTGTTCTGAATTTGTTCCCAAAAGTGTCCCAAATCCAGCCCAGCATTCCCAGCCCAAACCTAGCCCAAGCCTATCTCGTTCTGGTTTCGCCTCCTGCACTCCACGTTTATATTTTGGCTTGGTTTGTATATCTGCATTTATTGTGATGCAAATAAACGCTGAAATGAAAGACTGTCCAAAAGAACAAGATCTACTTGCCTGGCAGCGCAGCTATTTTTCAATGAAAATACAGAATGGCCCAACACTAGAAATTTTCTCCATCGCTTTTTTTCAATGTGCTGAATTCTAAAGTAGTATATCACGTACAGATCCTGAATACTTGTGCATAGCTATATCTGTAAAAGCATCTTGTTTGCATAGACGAACATGTATTGTATACGCATATCATATTAATATGATAAATTAATTAATATAAAGTGTAAAGTAATAATAACACCCGGTTTTGTTGAGCACGACTTTTTTCTATATTATTTTTGTGCTCATCACTTGCAGCACGCTGAAAGCTGAAATTGCATAATACCCTAGTAAGTGTTGAGCAGCTTGTGTTTCAAGATTAGGGATAGCTAGTAGTAGAGAAGTTGTTCGTTGGCATTTTGGATTTTTTTAAAGAGGCAAAGCAGCAGCTCAAGCTCTAATAGTAGAAGTTGTACACTACTTTCACATCATGTGGATATCATCAGGAAAAAAAGTTTTTGGTTTTGTTGCCGACTCTTCTCTCTTTTATGGAATAGTTGTAGGAACGACGTATAAAGTGACTTGATGGGAGAAAGTGGAAAGCAGTTTGTACATTTAGAGAGACTCTTTCTCTCTTTTCCTGTTGTAGCTTTTAGGTGAATGTTGAACACTGCTGCTCCTGTGTCCCGCTGCTGTTCCTCCATGCCACTGATTTTCCGAGCTGAATGATGTGTTTTCAGATAAATGAGATCATATTATGTAATGCGAATGGCTCACGGTGTTTTGCATAATATGTGTTGTGGAACAAGAGGTTCCACTTTATTTCAGCCAACCGAACCCAGAAGAAGACTACAAGTTAGCAGACTTCACCGGATGATTTTCTCTCCATCTACATCTCCCCCACTCGGTCTCGCTTTGAAAATGGAAATGTCTGTCTTTAAGCATTATCTTGGATGAAGAGAGAAAGAGAAGTTTTTGATGTTATTGTATGTGTGGTAGTTTACTCAGGATTATGCTCGAAACAAAATGATCCTCTTGGAACGACTCCTCACTCACGTTTTCAACTTGAAAAGCTATACTCCATCGTCAAACTGATTTGTTACGGAGAAAAGATAGTGTGTGAGTGTTTGCAGAGAAGATTTGTGTGGTTCGACCTGATTCCTTCGACATGCATCCACTCCTCTTTGGTTTGAATGAAGTGATCGTAATTAAGAGGAGAATTTATTGTGAAGTAATCACACCACCACCGATATGCACGGTGAGTTGAAGATTTTTTTAAAAGGATGTTTTACATTTCGATATGAAACCATCGATCGCAAATGATTCGATATAAGTCTATGATTTTATTGCGTGCGTTCTTAACTGAGTTAGTTCTGATAAGTTTCAGTGTTCATATATTGTAGGTGGTATGCCTAAGGTATATTTGCATTTTACGGCATTTTCATATAGTTAAGCTTGATCTGTCAATAATTTACGTAATTTGGTAATACCATTAGTTGTCTACCATGATTATTTTGCTGCTACCAAGTAAGACGTGGCTAGACAGTGCTGATAAACCGTTTGAGATTGTGGTAGTAGAGCTGTATTTGTTGGATTTAAAATTGGAATAGGAAGGGGAATCTTGGAGTCGGGAATATGGTTTTAAAGGGTGATTTAGCATTGTCAGCTTTTTAGTGTATTCGTCTTTCAAGGTTTTATGTGTCATCAAATCATACAAAACCAACACTGTAAAATCTTGTATCTTGTCTAGTTTTACATTTCATACTTACACATACAAATACATATACCGAAATACCGACACTATTTCATACAAATAGGAAGTTGAGGACAACAGCACTGGGCTGGATTTGCAATGGGTTTGTGATTATGTGCAATATACAATTCGCTTCTATTGCATACCGGTACAAAGCTATCGATATCGGGTTGTAGTTGTGTAACTTACCTTCATTATATTATTTGCTTCGGGAACTCACTTTGAGTGTGAACATATTAGAGTACAAAGCGATTCGCTGTCAAAATCATGACTCATTATTACAATTCACACACAATAAATACTGATAAAAATTAAAGCAGTATTATCTTAAAATGCCTGATTGCACGCGCAGTATAATATTTACTATTTTTACACCACCAAACTATGCATTTAATTTGTAATTTAGCTGAGGTGTGTGGATACGTCTTTTAGTTATCAATTGCGAAACAGATAACCGGTATTGCTCATAAATGACATTTTTACAGCATTCTTCCTTGCCAAGCTGTACACTTTCTATTTTTATAATTTCCGTAGTATTCTGTTCTGCTGCAACAAATTTGTCGCAGTAATTTGGGCTGTTTTTGCATTAAAAAACTAAAGCATATTTATAGTATTTGTCGTAATGTTTAAAGTGCTGTGTCATGAACAAGTATTGCTGTCAGCACACTTATTAATTATGAAGTAGCCTAGTTTTGTACGATATTTCCAGACCAAATTCTATACAATGATTATACAATCTACTGATACGACCCACACACGCCTTCTACTTTTCAGTTAAACATGTACGAGAAAGCGTTCTATAAATTATTACTCACAATGAATACACTATTTTGCAATAGATACTATAAACCTTGTCATACGTAATCAATGATTACTAATCACATAAATGTATCTTTATACAATTTCTCAATACAATGAAAGTGGAACATAGGCATTTACTTAGAGACTAAATGTCTTTCGCCACGCATGCTCTTTAAGTCCTACTTACTGGCATAATCTGTATCATATTAGATTCATATTGTGTAAATAGAATTACTGTAAAGCACTTGTAGCTTCACATGTCTAATTAGTAATAATGTACAGGCAATGAACAATAAGGAGTAATTCATACCGTTGTATTTACATAATTGACTACAATATTGACATAATTCCAGTGACTGTACACTGCAGTTGTCTCCCAGCCACAATCAGGAACAGGGGGAGCCGGGTATTCTTAAGTTTATATAATATAAAGGCTAAAAGATATTTTTACGCATTTTATACATTTACGGAGTGAGTTCATTCATTCCTGTGTGTTTAGCTAAGTTGATAGTATTCTGGTGCATAGTCATTCGCGATGTTGGTCAAAAAATTGAAATCCGACGACGACGAATTCTCATTGTGATGTTGGACCCCGGAAGACGGGTCAAAGTAACCGGGATATGCTTGAGCATACGCTACCGACTCATTGCCTCCTCCACCAGCTCCGTCATGCCCATGATGGTAGCCTGCTGCGGAAGGGTTGCTCAAGTGGCTTTGATGTGTTGGATAGGCGGAAGTGGGATCCTCGTAATATCCGGAGTCACTGGTTTGTTGACCAGGGAAAAAGGACTCTACCGGATCTCCAGCTGCATTACCACCGTACGAGTTGATAACATTGGAAGTACTTGAATAAGGCGAATTATTTGGAACTGAACTAGAACCTTGGGCTGAGGACGAAGAAGAGTAGTCATGACTGGTCGCAAGTCCACCTTGATGACTCGGATAATTCGTCCCAGGAGCTATGTGATAGTAAGAGGACATATTACCACCCGAATTTCCTCCACTTCCGGAGCCAGGGGTTGGGATGATGTGTTGAGTTTGAGATTGCCCTTGATTTTGTTGACTTCCGGAACCGTAACTCGCCCCACCAGGCGAGCTCCCAAAAGTGTTGTAATGGGAGTAGCCGTGAGCCACACCGCCAGCCGCTGTTGGGCTCGTGGATATCACAACGTTGGGCCCATACGCGACTCCAGATTCTCGACATGTTCCTCCTGCTCCCACAAGATCCGATGTTGTGGAATACCCCATTCCGTAACCACCTGCTGTACCACCATTTCCTCCTCCAGTACCACCAGTGTTGCTCGTTCCGCTTGAATGATGATAGCCACGATTTTCTGCTACGTAGCCTCCGCTCCCACCCTGACCAGTGTTGTAACTACAATATGTAGAGCTTTCCGGGATATTGCTCGTGCTATACGGGGCATATCTGTCGACAACATTATTCATCCCGTTCTTCCCACCCCTTCCACCACTACTTCCACCTTGGTGATGATGGGCGGGCAAGGTGGTGGAAACCGGGCTACTGCCACCGCTGCCACCACCACCACTCCCGTGAAGGCTACTCGCTTGAAATCGGCTCGTCATCACTGAGATTCCATTTACATAACCGCCCTCCGTCCCTCCATATTTACTATTCATTTGGGTATGCTGTTGCTGCTGTTGATGTGAGGAGTACCGACTCATCCCCCCTCCCACCGAACTATTGCCATACTCGTAGGAACACATCACAGGTCCTGTGCTCATCGGAACTGAGGACACCGCTGCGGAGGAGAGCTGACTGTGTTGAGATTGATTGTTACCGTGATGATTTTTGCTTCCTCGTCTGGACTTTGGAGTGATTCCAGAAAGACATGATTGCTGCTTGTATTGCTGTTTCGTCATGTGCCCACCTCCACCGCCCGAGCCCCCTGATATCTTTTCTAGGATGGGACTCTTTGAGTCCATCAAAGTCGGATTATTGCTTTCAAATGGGTTATTTACAATGAGGTTGTGGGCACCGTTGTTATTGGTGGCGCTGGCTGCCAATTTACCGAGATCCGCATGAGACTTCTTCCCACCGTGATGGTCACCTCGAGAGGTAATGCTATTGTTTGCACTTGAACCACCGCTGCCGCACATTGGTTCTGTTTTGAGCATCACAATGCTCCCATCCACTGCCGACGATGTGCAGGTCGTTAACCCCGCTGCGTCGAGAGAGAGTTGGGATTGTTGCAAATGATGACTATTGTTCGGATTACTGTCTTTGTAGTACGAGGAGTTATTGTTGTCACTCGGATTCACGAGGTTGCTACTGATGGGATTATTATTACCACTACTGCTTCCGCCAGACTTCCCTTTACTCCCCTTCGGCCCATTGTTGGGTGCTGACGAGGATGACGTGATACTGTTGGCGTTATTGCTGCCACTCGTCGTTGTCGGTGAGGGTTTGATGGAATTGTTATTGTTATTATTATTGAGGAGTTTATCTCCACTCCCCAGCTCAGTAGTTGTCCCACCGCCTCCAGACGAGGAGGAGGAGGACAGGGTCAGAGGAGAGAGCGGTGTCATGAGATCACAGCTTTGGCAGCTTTTCTTATCCTCCGTTGGAGAACCGAGGGATACCTTACTGTTGCCAGAGTCGCCGCTCCCTTTTGAGGACGATTTCCCATCCGAGGACTTTTCCTCTTCGCCGCCCGGGCTTTTGCTTATTGTCTGTCGCTTGTGCTTCATGCGACGATTTTGGAACCATACTTTTACCTGTTATAAAAAAGCACAATAAGCAATCAATTACTAAATGCCCCTTAAAGTTGCCCAAATTATAAAAAATATAGAAATGCGCATCAGAAAATTTAATACAACCACAATCTTGTTACAATTTCACATAATATGTACTTCATTATTTGTAGTTCGAACACGTAATTTTTAAAATTGAACCAGCTTAAAATTTGATATATATTGCTGTTCTTTGGTATAATGATCACAACGGAGTTTGCAGATATGCTCAAGTGTTTAAAAAACTCTCCACGCATTCATTCACCCACGTTGCCAACAAAGTGGAAACGTGTAAAGCAGACACTTCTCAACTGAGGATTCCGCTCTGAAAGCTTTCCATGTGGAATATGTATGCTGATGCAATCTATTAATCTTTCTCTCAGTTGGAGGTGTAGACGGGGAACAAACTATTAGTCGTAAAGGGTTAGTGAGCCAGTCACTCATTGAAAACATTAATCTTTCTCCTGCTTTTCCTGCGAGTAAAAACACTTTGACTCTGCTCAAAAAGGTTTGCAAACATTGTCGATGAGAATAGCGTTCATGTATCTGGTTGTGCAATAGCAATTCGCACAGTTTTTGGTGATTTATCTTTGATATTGAGCGCTGAATAGTAATACAACGAAGTTGTAGAGTAAAACAGTGTACCTAGTGTTTTCGGTTAAATAAACGACAAATACGCATGTCTTATAACCAATGTAATTAACAGTTACTAATTTTTGTTTAGTAAAATTCATATAATCAAATGTACAATCAATTCTTTAAAATGTGTAGCTTGACACAAGATGCCTCTTCTTTGTTATAAAAATGCCAAATCTAAGTCTGTTGTAACTGTTATAAAAGTGTATGCCTATTTGACAACAAAGTCACCGTAAAAGCCTTCACATACATTTACACGTCAGAAAGTTCGCATTTTAATTCAGCCTTGCAACGAGGAGTTGACTGATACGACAAGCTCCTTTCTGCCGAGGATTATTTGTACATTTTCTTTATTTAACAAAGGGAATAATAATACGAGCTCTGCGAACACATTGCAAAATGACGAATGCCTTCACTTCATCCAAGTTACAAGGTTTTAAAAGCACAAACGCATGAAAGCGGAACAAATCAAGCAGAAAAGAGGAATTCGTCAAAAAAAAATAACATGCTCACTCTACTCCACAAGGCATTGTTGTGTGTATGCATTACATTTTTGATGTATAACAAACATAATATGCAAGCACAAATATAAAAGCCTATCCATCATTTTCTGTTGTTCGCTAAAAAAATGCAATTGCTTCATACACTGAACGTGTGTGTTGTCATCGTCGTCGACAGCAGCATCACCGCTATAGCTGAGGCATTCGTACTTACTGGGAGCAGTAAAAAGAGCGAGAACAAACGGTTGAAAATTGTGTCGAGAGATTTTTTTTTCTCCCAACAAAAATAATATCTCGATTTTGTCGACTCTTTGAAGTGAGCAGAGAGAGACATCAGAAAAATGTGGTGCATAAAATAAAAAAGACAGGAACATCATTGACGGAAAAAGTTTTAAGGGAGGAAACACAAACTTACTTATCATCTCGACACTCTTTGCAAGCCTTATAGCAGGCAGGCGAAAATGCATAAAGAGAAGACGCTGAACTAAAAAGGTTTATTTTTGATACTTGTCGTTCAGTGTAATGATTGATGTGTGCTTTCTTCATGACTTAAAAGTTCCATACACACCGAAAAATATACATGTTCTCTCGAACAGTGTCAGAGAGGAGTCCGAATGGATATTTTCATTTATTATACGACATGTGACGACAAAAAGTTAAGCATATACCAAGTGTGGTATAGTGGTGCACGTAAACATGATCAGATGACACGACTCAAATGTCACTTGCCCTTATACTTTTTTCTCTCTCCTTTTTTTTCTTTTTACCCTTTTATAAAATCATGGTAAAAAGCTTAAACTTTTCACAGTCTTTGTCACACACTGACAATCTATGATGCAGGACATATACCAATGCTTAAGTGTTACTTATACTACAAGTATGTGTATTTATGTATATGAGATTTTTAGGGAATGTAGTTTGTTATGGGTGTCTCCTTGATTGTTAGGCTTCCATCACCTTCGCTTCACATCAAGTCACAGTGATTTTTTCTGACTTGTTGTCATTGTCATTGTGAAGCGTTAAGGATATATTATGTATATTCTGAACTCTCAATCTTTTGCC
>JAHZMW010003084.1:0-51522 GCA_027743745.1 Alloscopus bannaensis
ATGCTGAACTCCATGTGCTCCACAAATTGGGCTCCGCATCTCCGCTTTTTTCCACTTCTGCATTGCCTCTTTTTTTCTTGTTCAAAAAGCTACAAACTATTTACAAGTTGTGCATAATAAGACTCACACCATCGCATTCTCCACCACCAACAAACCACCACACACGTTTCGCTCTTTGTCCTTTGATTTTCACTCTGATTGTGATAAATAAGACAATTTCTCTCTTTTAATGATCCGTATTTTTTTAGTCATCTCTAATCCCGAATAAATCACGAGAAAAATATGTTTGTTATTTTGACTTTACAAATGACACCCTGTTCACTCTTTGCATTTTTATAGTCGTGAGAAATGCGGGATGTCGCAAAACGACACTCCAATCTGTGTAAAATATTTTCAAAAAGTAATATTTGCCAAGAAGAGACAATGAGAAGATAAGAATGAGACAAATCAGAATACGCGATCCCTACTTTTTCCTATTGTGTTGGTGGTGGGGTGGCGTGTTTTTTGAAAAGTGGTGAAATGAAATACACCAAGCATCCCAAGCCCTTTGTCGTGTACACTAGTAGTTCATATCTTTTTTTAAAAAAGGCAATTTCCCCGTCGTTTCTTCCTGATAATAGTGTCCCTTAAATGCAAAGATGCATAAGGACATGACATGCATACGAAATCAGGACACGAGTTGGACACAACATCAAAGGAAAGAGAAACTAGGTCTAAAATAAGATGGGCACGTAAAAAGCACGACATCTTTCTCTCTCCGCTGTGCTGTTTTTTCTCCCTCTAGTTGACTCTCTCCGTTTTTTTGAGACGGGGAGGAAAAGCCACAAAACCTAGGAGCAGCCACAAAAGGAGGAGAAAGCAGTGACAATATTACTTTCTATGGAAATTGGTTCTTTCCTCCTCTAACTAGCTCTGTCTTTCCAGATCCAAATGTCCCTTCTCGCTTTCACTTTTTGTCGACACACTTTTTTTTACGTGAGGCTTTTTAGTAGAGGCTGGCTTCCGCTTTGGTGTCATCATCATCATCACATGATACAATGTAGACAATAGTAGCATATAATGGTGGCGGTGGTGTGACGAGATCGCACTCAATGCGGCAGCTGATGTTATTACATCATTTCGGCTGGTGGAAGAAGAAAAGGCTTTAGCACTAGGTTAAATGTGTTTTGGAACAGAGGCACACACTTCAATGAGATTAACATGATCCTAAATATTCATGCAAACTATCGTCATGTTTTGTGCAAAGGGATTGAGAAAAAGAGGCTGGAAAACAAAGCAGAGCCAATATAAGGAAGAAATTAGATGGACACATTTGCATACGTCGTTTCTCCACCATTATTATGGAACATGAGCCATTTCACACACTTCCCACAGACAGCACCGTCTGTTTCTTTATTTGTTTGGGAGACAAGAAGCGCGTATATTTTTATATGCCAAGGAAAATAACCGGATGATGATATTGTTCTTACAATTCGAGGGGGAGAAAGCGATGAAATCTCTTTGACAAAAAAAAACTCCGAGATTTCTCCGCAGAGTTCCTATTTTCCAGGTTATTGAGTCATTTCAAGATAAGGAAGATACAATCCATGTTTTTCAGTGGATTATGGATCATCATTAGCTATTTTCGCGGTGTTTATCACACTATCAGTGTGGCGTGGAGGAAGCCAAGTGTGAGAAGAGTGAAAAATTCTCACCGGCACCCCCGCGGAAAGGAAGCTCGTCCGATCCGGAGTGCATGAAGTGTATGCATGTATTTACATAAGTTTGTGATATATGAGCCAAAGTGTGTGTGGTTATACTATGTAAACACGGCTCTCATCATGTGTGCTTTGTATATCACGTCGAGAGAGTCAGAGTCAAGGAAGCAGTCGAGAGGGTAGACATAGAGGAGCAGTCAACCATCAACTACGGGAGGCTTGTGAATAGCACCCACACCACGCAACTTCGTATATCACGTCGAGAGAGTCAGAGTCAAGGAAGCAGTCGAGAGGGTAGACATAGAGGAGCAGTCAACCATCAACTACGGGAGGCTTGTGAATAGCACCCACACCACGCACCACCACCGCCATGAAAAGAGTTAGACAAAAAAAACCGAGAGAGTGGGAGAAAAAAAAACGTGTTCAGGTTCATTCAAGGAAATCACTCCACAACAAGGGTCCGTTTCCGACTTCCGTCCCTCCGGCTTCTATGATCATCGTCGAAGATATGATTACATTACTCACAGACATAATACTATCATGTCACAGTTTAGTAGATACACAAAACGCTTTTGTCAGGCAGAAAACAACAGTACACACACCCAAGACAAGGAAATAGACAAGGAACAAAGTTAGACACACTCGATGAGCTAGCAAATTTGCCAGCTTACATCATCATTCGAGGTTTTCCTTTTCGCTTATGACTGCATATATTTATATTTGCTCGGACTCTCAGAGATTCGTGTGTTTTTATGGTACACAAAAAGAAAGCAAGCGAGTAAAGTGATTTCTTCCTGTCTTCCTGTAGTGTGAGAGGATGGATGGATTTGGAGAGCTCGTGGAGAGCACATGTGTCTACTTATACGTTTCCATTATCTATGTGAAAACGTGCACCCTTTTACATTTACTGCTTGGACTCATCTGTATATATTACGTGGACGTAATAAGACTTGCCATTTTGCTTAAACCGATTTCTTCACTTTTTTTTCTGGCTTCTCGCCTAAGACGGGTGTATGTATGCATGTGTATAATGTAATGTTATCATTCTCCCTCTCACGACTGGTCGACTTTTTTGCGAAAATCACGGATATTCGAAAGACGAGTATATGGTCGTGACGTCTTCTGATTTCTAATATGGTTGAGTTCGTGAAAAATTTGCAATGTTTTCCTTATTTCTCTGTATTACAGCGGTACGGATGAATGGGCAGCAGACAGAGACGAAATAGTGTTATTATATGGGCTACACATGCAGGCATGCATGAGGATGAGAATGACAGTGTGTGGTGGTTGCTTGTTTTCTCGTGGTGGTCGGTGGTGGTTGACGATTCCGCTGTATGAAGTCACACACTCATTTAAAGGAGACTTTATAGAATGTTATACATTTTATTTGGTGACTCGGCACACACACTCTCGTCTTGTGTGTATTATCGGAGAGTCAAGTCAGCAGACTGAGAGACAGAAAAGAGACTTTTTTCTTGGAGAGAAATGTACACATTCTTTTTCCGAGCTTGGGTTTCTTTTCGGGCCGGGAGCTCAGAATTTATGCATGCACACATATAGGTCACAAGAGTTGGCTAACCTTTTGGCACAGCTCCATTCATAGCTCATCTCTCCTCTTTTTCTACAATTTACAAAGCCTTCTGTTTTGGCCTGCTGCAGGTTTTTTTCTCCTCTATCAACACACACACACGCTGACGGTTTTTGAAACTGTGTATTACTAAAACAACAACGATGACGCGATGGAACGTTTTGTATATCTTTGTAGAGAGAGAAAAGGAAAACGACGTGTTTTTGTTGTTCCCAACATCGTCTTGGAAAGTAAGTCAGTCAAGTTAGTTAACTTGTACGGTCGTTTTCCTATTATTGTGAGCCTCTTAACATACATTCCAGGAGCAATGTAATTCAGAGAAGATAAAGAAGAACAAAAAAATCTTGTACTGGATACTCTCCCTGTCACTCGTTATGACTAAAAAACCAGCTATTTTTGTGTAGTGCAACGCTTATTACGAGAAGAGGAAAGTGGTCCAAGACCCGTTGAGAAAATGAGATAAACTTCATCTGATATTGGGATGTATCTCGTCTTTTTTGCTTACTGTGCCATGATCATGTCATTTCTTATTCAGACTTGCTTCTTTGCTCTTGAAATTTTTTCAGGCTCATAAACATAAAACCAGGGGCTTTGGTGTGTATTAAATTGTTGTATAGGCAAGTTCATTACTGCCTTTGGATATAACTAAGACAAGCTTCAAATATGCATGTTTTTGTGTTTAAAAGCAGAAAAATCAGGATCATCATCATCGTCTCGGTTGGTCATGCAGAATCTGACAGTCTGAAAAGTAGCTAAAAAACGGAGAAAAGATTGTGTATTATCTAACCATGTGCGTACGCCTGTGTGAAGACAAGAGTGTGTGGCAAAGTGCATTTCTCGTATTGCATTGCACAAGATACATATTTTTCACATCATGGCAAATGCTCACTATATGAACTATATAAACATACACAGTAGAAAGCTTAAAAGCGCTTTGATAAAAGTTTTGCTTCGCTACACGCATTATGGTTGTCGCATTTCCCGATCCTCATGTAATTTTTCGACTAGACTTGTTGGGGATTGGAATCTGGGCAGATCTATCGTCTTCCGAAGTACTTTCATACATTACATTAGACAATCAGCTAATAAATTACGCGAGCGCTTTGGCTAGCAAACACATACATGTATATTACGACTGCTCCTATATTTTCCTATGGGATATTTGGAGAAAATGCATTGTTTTTGTACGGGCTCATCTTGACTTCGTGCGAGTCACAAAGGTTCAAGCATGAGACAACGTGTGTGTTTGTCGCGACTTTTGTGTGCGCACAAACTTGGAAGAATCACATATTGTCCCTTTCCTCGTCCCTTACGTAAACAGTGTGTAGACTTGTACATACAGACAAAAGGCAAAGTGAGATGATTCTCAAGACAAATAGTTTCGCTGCATATAGCTGTAATTCATTTGTACTTTTGCTGTGATTATGTAACAGTCGGAAAGTGTGGGATGTCGCCCCCGAAAAAATAGAAACATTTTAAGAGTTTTGTCTTCTCGAGACAATTCTAGAGTTTGAGCACTGGTGTCTCACGACTGAGTAAGTAACTAGCTCAGAGAAAAATTCGTTTACAAATACTCCGAACATAAATGTATTAAGTGAGCATGACTTTTCCCTTTCTCGTGCTTACACGTCTTCTTTGAAGACAAAGAAACGATTAGACTAGCCCGTTAAATAGTGGATCTTGTACTTTACTTCCATATCGTATTTTACTCTCTGTGATTTTTTTTGTGTTCTACAAAAATACAAAAGTAAAGCTCACAAAACACACACTAATTCCCTTATTTCAAGAGAGAAAAGAGTGAGACTACATTTCACGAAGCTGGATTTATGTTCCATTCAAACATTAAAACGGTTTGTTTGTTATGTATCGTGGAACAAATCGAGAGAGCATTGAAAGAGAAAAGAACGAAAGAAACGCTCAACTTTTTTTTCTTCGCTTCAAATCCGTCATTATGCCAATTCGTCGAGAAACGAAATTCCTCATAAAAATTACAACTTCCTTGTCTTTCTCTCGTCGTTAGCTCGTCATAATATTGCCTGTCGTGAATACTTGCGACTTGTAATGCAAACAGAATAGTGTGGCTCAATTCAAACATTTCTCGGAGTACCTGAACCTCTTGTAGACATGTCTTTCCAATACAATAACGTAACTCACTTGAGCCTCTTGTAACACTTTAGAAAAAGGCGGAAGACAGGCATAACGTTCGAGACTTTAGAATGACATAAATTTCACTGGTTCATTGCATTCTTCACAGAGTACGATCCCCTTCATCAAGAGACGTCTCCGCAAGCGCTCCTCATTCTTCAAAATTTTATACACGATCATGACAATTAATGGGAGTCGGTCTCTGCTCAAGTGTTTTTAATGCTGGGGTGCCTCCACAATATATCTCTCACTTGTCCGTTTGCTCAACGGCCGCCAGTGTGTTGCTCGATGTGAATAATTTCTCATCGCGATTCATAACCCTCCTACTCCCCACTCTTGATGATATCACCACTTGTGAGGAAAGCGATGTTCACAATTATATCATTACAAGTGTATGAGTTATAAGGGGAGCGAGCCACTCAAGAATTTAACATACGGACATAATTTTTTTACAACCAAATCCAAACTGTCAAGTGCAGATTGCCTCTTTGCGAGATACATATTATGTACCTTTGTAATACCCGAGATATTCTCCATAATACGTTTTTTTTTAAAATCACATATGTTTATTATTGGTGCATCAATACACTTGCACACAAAATATGTGTACGCACAGTGTGAGGAGTATGGTGAAAATGTCATATTTCATATTGTGCCAAAGATTTTAAAAAAAATCACATATGTTTATTATTGGTGCATCAATACACTTGCACACAAAATATGTGTACGCACAGTGTGAGGAGTATGGTGAAAATGTCATATTTCATATTGTGCCAAAGACTAGATAAATCCTTAAAGCATGGCATTAGCATAAATCACAAGGGATTTCCCCCAGTTTAATATATGTGTATAATAGCGATCATGACGATGATGCATCAAACAAGTCAAGTGAGAGAAGAAAACCTCATGTTTCGTTTCATCCTTTTTTCATACACCAAACACACATTTTATAATACACCCCGCTCCTATTATCCATATCATGATATACAGCAGGGGGACAGGATTGCCGAAGAGTCCCTATTTGTGGACATTTGATACAGATGCGACAAACATAAATAAAGAGGTTCTTGATACAAATATCCACTTGTACCAAAGGTAAATATAACATTTTGATATAGGGGAAATTTTTTGGCGAAACTTTCCAAAAAAATGTACAATTCATAAGAGAGAGAGGGGGTTAGTGTAAAAAAAATGTAAAACAAGTGAGAGCCCCGAGCTTTTCAAGCTTGTAGATAGTCGAGCGTGTCGTTTTGTGTATACGTTTTAAAAGGAAATCCCTTGGGGTTTTACCACACACTCCCTCAAGAGACGGAGACTCTGGTGGTGGATGTTGTTATGTGTTATTTTTTTATATTCTTCGTCTTCGTTTTCCTCCTTACCGCATGATATGATAAAGTGCTCTTGTGCTTGAAAAGTAGAACACTAAAACAAGTCAAGTCTCCAAAAAAAGGACTGTTGACATTTTGGATTCTTACCCTTGGTGAACTTCCATAAAATTTGTAACTTCCTTCACAAAACTACGAGAGGAGCCCGGAGAAAGAGTCATTTTCATCCTCATTCCTTCCACACTGGTGCTTAGTGTTGCTTGGTATGTGCGCTATGTAAGCTCCACCAAAAATAATACCGAGAAACCACCACAAAGACATGTCACACTGCGTTTTCCTCCGCACTCTTGTACTCGAGTCTTTGACTCGAGGGGGGAAAATCGGGGTAAATGATATGAATTCTTATTCCTCTCTTCTCTCCCTTAGTTGGCTCTCCAATCCAGAGATTCCAGTGGAGAAAACGAAGTGGAGAGTAAAGCTCGGCGGAGCACAAGCAAAAGTGTTTTCTGGCAGCAGTCAGGCATTGCATTAAAAACATTGCGGTGCGTTCCGTTTTCCTGTCGTTGCATTCATTGATAGAGAGAGAGAATTTTGCGCTGTCGTTTTTTAGGTATATTATGACTTTCCCTCTCGGCTTTTTCTCTCTCTTGATACACATAATATCTTAAGTTGCGTTCAAAGATTTGAGCTCTTTTTTCTTCGTCTTGTGCACTTAAACTCTGGTGTAATAAGTCAGAGATGGGCTGAGTGAGTGCATTTTGCCACGAGAAAATCGTCAAGATCATCCGGGTAGACAATTTTTAAGTTGACTCGTTTCATTGACAGAAATGTTTTGCTCAATTTATCCCTATGCACATGGCACTCGGTGACGACTTCCTCTCCAAAAGAAACACGACAAAGTATATTCTGGCTATAGTGTTTGATGGTAATACTAATGATATGAAGGAAACTAGAAGAGTCGTGTGCATAAAAAACATAATGTTACAGCCAACTGAGCTCTGTCATATTTATGCAGACGGTGTATATGGAAATGCATAAATGCTGATATGATTGCTGACGTTTAGCGAGTCACTGTTGAGATATTTGCAGTATGCCTCATTTCATGA
Organism: Alloscopus bannaensis; assembly: GCA_027743745.1. Lineage (NCBI taxonomy): Eukaryota > Metazoa > Arthropoda > Collembola > Entomobryomorpha > Entomobryidae > Alloscopus > Alloscopus bannaensis. The sequence goes on from JAHZMW010003084.1 coordinate 7,862, forward strand.
GAAATGCCATGAGTTCTTTTGCCTTCTTTGAGGAAACATGTGTACTCGAATTTAGGCATAAATGAATGGTGTAGTATTAGGAAATGAGCAAGAATTTTAATGACATGTCTTCACTCGGGTCAGTGGATGGTTTATTGGGGAAAGGAAAACATTGCACTTTTTCTTCCTCTATGTCTGTCTGTATATTGGTATAAATGATGCTTATTTTTCCTTACCTCCATATCCTTTCCCCCAGATGACGGTTTAAGACAGTCATAATAATCAAGCAAATCCTATACGCAGCTGCTTCTCCTCCTCCTACGAAAAAAAATCTGAGATGATCAGAGCGTAACAAAAATAAAGATGCAGAAAAAGTATTTTTGTATGAATGCATAATCGGTTACGGTTTCAAGAGAGCAAAAATGCATATAAATTAACTGCATGTAATATGCGCATTGCTTATTTTGCTGACTCGGAAAAACTTTGCTGCAACATTTTTTCTCTGTTCTTTCACCATGTCCAGCAGACGTAATTAACATAACATGCTAATGTTGATGTTATGTACCGGAATTGATAGCTCGTAAAAGGGACTGTTATGCTCCTCTAAATAGATATTTATGAGCCGGTTCAACATGGCGTAATAGGGCGCGTTAATGTGTGAAGTTGTAGACTGTTGTCGTCACGTCTTTGAAGAAAGGAAAAGTTAAGCTTTTCACTCAGGGAAAGAGCAAAGACCGGGAGAAAGTGCAGAGGGAAACCCTGTGTGTAATGTGAGGAATTAGGAAAAAAATACCAGAGGGGAGGAATAAAGAAGTGAAGTGTTGTATAAAATGCCGGCTCGTTCTTTCTGACAAGTACAAGTGTGTGTTTTTTTCACTCTCAATGTTTTTGTCTTTTCTTATGCACTCCATCACACTGATGCTCCTCTCCAGGCAATTTTATTCTACATTCCGAGGTGGCTATGGAAAAATTGGGAGGGAGGAAAGATCCAGGCCCTGATGATGGATCTAGACGTGGGAATCATCCCCGACATGGAGAAGAAGCAGAAGAAGAAGCTTCTCGTAGACTATCTTCATGACAATATAAGACAGCATAACTGGTGGGCATACAGATATTTTTTCTGTGAAGTATTGGCCCTTGGGAATGTCATCGGTAAGTCGGCGGATTTACATTCAATTTGTGGTGCTCTATTTTATTTCTCCCCTCTCCGATTCCGTCAACGATACAACAAGATGTAATGTGTGCTTTGATATTGACTGGATTTCTACGAGTTTAGCATACGTTACCACTACATTAAGTGTGACATTAGAGGATTTCAACGATTATCAATCGGTAGTAACGCAAACTTTTATGGATTTATCCGATGATTAGGTCAGATGTTCCTGATGGACCGATTTTTTGAGGGAGAGTTCCTCGACTTTGGCATCAAAGTACTCCGTCTTTCAGAAGAGGATGAGGAAAGAAGGGTGGACCCAATGATCAAAATATTTCCTCGCATGACCAAATGTATTTTTCGCAAAGGAGGTCCGTCCATGAACATAGAGACCCACGACGCGCTCTGCATCCTCCCACTCAATGTTGTCAACGAAAAAATCTACATATTCCTGTGGTTTTGGTTCCTTGTGTTGGGCTTCCTCTCCTCCCTCACCATTTTATACCGATTTGTAGTGTTCGTCTCGCCCAGAATACGAGGCTTTATTCTCGGTTATTACTATTCATTATTGTTATTCAAATGAAAATTATTATAATGTTGGCAATTTAATACTAAATATACATTCTAAGTAACTTATAAAAATTGACAAGTTACATTTACAGCGTACGTTTTATTAATCATACAATGACAAAACTTAATCGGTAACCCAAGTTTAAGTAGCAAACAAACTAAAAAGGTTGGCAATGGGGAAAGATTTCATATTTGCACGGTTATTCGACACTCATTACCGGTGAAAACCAATTTAATTGATTTTTACTCAAACCATTTTGGAAACCGTTTTAAACAACTGATTCAAGTTAAGCAGTTAGTCTCTGCGTTGCTCTCACAGTTAAGGGTTCGCAAATGAATTTTGTCATTGTGTGAATGTATTATTTGTGTTTTATGTATGTATCATTCCATGTTTGCTCAACATTTATATATCAATAATAATAATTAGTAAATTTTCTATATTAAATAGTATACGCTGTAAATGTAATGTTATACATTTTTATAAATAACTTAAAATCAGTGCGAAGAGTATATTTGAATTAATAATATTGTAATCTTTGTAGGTTCCCGATTTCGTCTACTAAGTCAAGATGTGATTCAAACTTTAGTCAAGAAATCTCGTCTCGGTGATTGGTTCCTGTTCTACATGCTGGGACAAAACATTGATTCCATCATATTCAAAGTAAGTCAACTGCTCTCTCTCTCTTTTCCTAATGAACACGTGTAAAAAGTGAACATGTTCACACGTAATTTCCATCCATTCCTGTCCGTAATCAGTTTGAGAGGCAAAGGACTCTTTAATGGGAAGGAAAACAATTTTTTTCCTCTCCGACAAGCACATCTCCGTTCCACCGTTTTTCTTTCGTCAGCCACTTCATTCGTAAATTACGCGAAATACTATGATTTACCCTTCCTGACGTTAGTTGCTACTTTCATTTGTACAAATAGCTCAGTCAGAAGAGAACAGAGGTCTTTATGTTTCTACTTTCCAGAAGCAGGAAGAAAATGCTTAATACAATTTTTCCTTTATGAGGACGCGTACCACGATGAAAGAGAGTTTTGTGGGTGAAATCATCATTTCAAATGATGACTGAACCGTTTTTTTGCTCCCCTATTTTTTATTCACTTCTTGTGCCAGAGTCAATCTTATTCATTTCGGCATTTGGGGTAATTTGGTGCACACACGTGGAAGCTCAAGGAGAAAAAGAAGAAATTTGTATTTTTCTTATCAAGATGAGCAGCAATAGGAGTCTCGCAATGAATCAGACTACTTTTCCCTCTTTCTCTCCCTCAATTTCTTGAATTTTATGTCGACATTGCATTGCATATGTATGCCACACGAATGAGAGTATAATTGGCACAAGACAAGTTGTTGGGAACGGAAGAGCATAAGGGTAAGAGATTTGATTTAATGACGTCGTGTGACAAGACCACTACCATTCATTCAGAGCGAAGCTAACATATTACGCTGTACTTCCTACGAAGACAAGCTTTCCAGACTTCTTTTGCTCAACGTTACGAGGAAAATGAGGGGGAGAGAGAGAAATCTTTGTGAAAGGGAGAAAGTGGTCGACTTGTGTGGAAAAGTATACCAAAAATTGAAAGCGATCAAGCTTCCTCCTTATTTCATTCCTTTTTCTTTCATCATCTGTACTAAGCTTTTATCCTGGGAGAGCCTCGTTTTTTTGTGCGTCTCTCGTAATAATACGATGCTAAAATACTATATGCTAAAGGGTGTACATCTGTGTATCTGTGTATGACAAACTATTTTTTGAAGGAAAAAAATTCTTCCGAGTAATTCTTTTATTTCGTCGAGTCTAATACTAATTTTTTGTCTTGTTCTTTTTTTTCTGTGTGCCCCGTATTCCTTTCTGTTTCACTGGCGGACAGGAAGTGATGCACGATCTGGCACGTAAACTAGGACATCCGAAGGACTATGGTGACCCTTAAAAAAGTAGTATCAAAAAAGTCTTTTTTCCACTTTTCCCCCTTCCTTCTTCGTCGACTATCCAATTTTTCGTAGTTTTTACTTTCCACTACTGTACATCATGATTCATCTTATTGTGTAACATACACTCACACCAAAGAGAAGCAACATTTTTTTGGACGACGACGACAACCCCATTTGACGAAGACGCAAAAGGGCCGCAAAAGAGAACAGAAGTTTTTACATATACTAAGGACTACTTCTCCCGAGAAACAGACGTTTTTATTCAACTTTTTTTTTCTCTCTTCCAAAAAAGAGTGTAATATATAAATGATCATTTCGCGCAAAAAATATGAAGAAAGAAAAAAAAATCAGTCGTGTTTTGACCTCAGCACGCCACTGCCATTTCCGGAGGAACTCTCAAACGGTTTTCGTTCAATATCCATATCCTGACATACATTTTTACTGATAGTTTTGTCTCCGCGACCTCTCTCTCTATTCTTCAATCCATTTTCATTCATATCTTTTTCTCAGCCTGCTTTGTCAAAGTCAGGCTATTATTTCCATAATTTGTTCTATATAAGTACTGTGAATGTGTAGAGACAACACGCGAAGATATAAACTCGCCCTCATTTTCTTTGCCTAGTTTTTTAAAAGAAAGAGTATCACATCTTTTCTCCAAAAATAGAACAAGATTTTTTTAGTATCTCATGTATGTCTCAAGTGCATACATAATACGAGTGTATGTTGTATATATGAATGTAATATTTAGAACATGATAATACGATGACGATGATCCAAAACAGAAAGTTATTTTCCTCTTCACTTCAATTGTGTTACATCGGCGAGAGATATTATATTTCGCCTTCTTTGCATTCTACAATTTCTCTCTCGTGTTCCTTTTTCGCTATTGTTCTTCTCATCCGGTATCTCTCTCTCACTCCTGGATTTTTATACACTATATACACTATATACGATATATATCAAAAGAAAATAAATGAAGAAAAGTGCTAAAAATCTCACTGTATTATTACACAACTATTACACTCTTCTACGTACTTCTATACATATGCTTATCCACATATAAATACCTACATACGTGTGTACATATTAGGGCTAGTAGTACTAAGTAATCTTGTTTACATACAGAAACATATACTTACAGTGTTTATTACTATCACAATCCGTGTACTGCATCGTGAGTGTATATTATGATTAAGTATAAAAGTTACTATGTTGTTATTTACAGCAAAGGAAAAGAGATCTCTTGAAAATCGCATCATAAAAGACCACATCACACTGTGTAATATTTACTACTACTACATCTTACGACTATATAAACATACATCTATACAACTATACTTGTACTATATATTTACTGACTACATTACTACTGTTGTTATTGTCATTATACGTATTATTATAATCTTTACGTAAAGGAAAGTGGACATAAAGGAAAAGTCAAGCTACACGTAATACAATATTCTCTACCGTTGTTGTCTACCATCTCTACGCGATGAGAAAAAGGGGGAACTTCTACCAGAGGAAACATTTCATAACTGATAAATCTGCATCTTACATATTGAGTATAGCGGTAGTGAGAGAAAGTACTTTTAGTGATAGCGGAGAAAGGCATGTGCATACATAGTCCAAAAAAACCAATCGTATTCGTACACTTCTACTATTATTACTATTATTATGAATTTATGAACTAACCTTCATTGGAATACTTGTAAAATTGTGTACATAGACAACTACTTAGGAAAGATTTGTACATAAAAAAATTGGTACAGCATGCGTGATGAGAGAACTCAACTTTTACATAAATGAATTGGTACAATATGATACGTATCCTTCAGACTTGAATCAAGTAAGACAACTCGAAATTTCACTCTTAATTCCCTCTTTTGTGCTATAGGAGATACAAAAGAGTTCATAAACATGGGATAAGTAGCCAATAGACAGGAAAAAAATTGAAAAAAATACATGAAAAAAACTTTCCATTTCCTCTGTTGAACGGTTTCAATTTTAGCTTAACTTTTTGAGGAAAAAAGTGTAGCTAATATGGTATTCACACACATGTGTCTTTTTGCATTGATTATGGGACTAGCCGTGTGTGTGGACGGAGGAAGCATACACGAACACACCATATACACGATATGAATCCACAAATATTATTGTAACACTTTTTCTTGAATTCATCAACTCCACATGATACACTCCCGCTAGGACACGGGAAGGAACAAAAACAAATCGTTAACGATCTTCTCTCTTTTTTTAAAGGAAGCAGTGACGACGATGAGGAGAGAAAGAGCACACACGCAGGATAAAAACAAATGTTTACACTACGTTTACATGCGCGAAAGGTAAGAGATTGAGTAAAAATAGTAATCTTGTATTCTCCCTCACACATTTCCGTTTTTAGCTACGCATACGTGTGTATTTTTAATGTATACACTTTCGGCGTCTTTTCATGGTGATTTTTTGGTGTTTCACCTTCCACACTAGACACAGACTCTCGTTCACATATGATCGGCTTGCAATTTTTAATTTATGCATGCGTTCCACTTTCCCACTTTTTTTCGACGAACACACGCAAAAAACCTTAGCATAAACAACACAAACGTAATTCTAGTAGACTAGGAACGAAGCTAACACACAAATACGTAAAAAACACACACACAATATTAATATTTGATTACCATAAAAATCCCGGATAATCAACCATAAAAGTGCCTTCGAGAGTGCATACCGAGAAAGCAATAAGGATTCCATTACAGACAGACCGGGCAAAACAAATATTATTATGTAATCTTCCGTATTTTCATTGGTGTGTTTTCCTTTTGTTCTCTAACTCCAACCGCACAACACACGCGAGCAATTTTTTTGGGAAATTTTTATTGTGCTGACGTGAGCGCATAGAGAAGAAAGCGGAAGAAAGCAGGTTTTGTGTGGAAAATAATCTGATGCGTTGCATGAGATGATATTGATCATGGAGATGAAGCACTTTAAAGCTTTGCCAAAGCCAATTAATGTCAGTCTCGATGGGTCGGTCTTCTTTGCACAACGATGGTGATTCACATTCATTCACACATTCACCTACATTTCCACTCATTCAAGTCATTTTACCGTCATCATCTCCAATACGTACATGCGTACTCTCGACAGGGAGGCAGAGGGAAGGAAAATTATGTTTAATTTCAGCAGACAGAGACGATGTATATATTGTATAACCTCGGCAATTTCGGCAGAAGATTCAGAATAATGTACTGCTTACTACGCCAAGTCGGTTGTGAGGCTCTGTACACGATGTAACGGAACATGTATATATTCATCACACACAAAGAAAAACCATCACGCGACACGACAACCATCTCATTACATAAACATACGTACACAATAGACACGCATGCACAAAAGGTTACTACAAGCTAAAAAAATGTCTGTAAAAACAGTTTTAAAAGAATAATACACCGTGTATAAATGATGCTTTCTAATATAATACACATCTACTGTCATTATTACTGAGAAAAGGAAAGTCAAACGTTAAGGTACATAATTATACTAAAAATTACGTGAAAAAGCTCGGTCTCTCTCGGTCACGTTGGGGTGAGTGGAATCAATTAGTGAAAAGACACGAAAAAAATTCTACAAGGCTAATAACGTCTAGGAGGAAGAGTAATGAATGTCATCATGTTCACCATTTATTGGATTAATGAGGAAAAACATTAATGTCTCACTTACCATAATTTCCACTTTGATTTTCATCTCCGTCTCTTCCTCGTCTGGATCATATACTGCCAGCTCTATAATGCCAATATTTATGTTCACTAGACAAAGAGCGAATATATAGTCTACAAGCACTGTCAAAGTGGGGAAAATTTATATATATAACAAAAAATATCTAGGTAATCTCTGACTGTAGATTGACTCTCTATTATTATGCGTAGGAAAATGACACTGGGTTACATAATATGTGGTCTTTTATATGTGTAATGAAGTCAGGTTAAACTACAAAATATTTAGAAAACAAACACGTGTACTTAACTCGATGGAAAAAGATGCCTTTTCATTTCCTCTTGAAATTCATTTGCAATAATCTCTTGTGCCAGTGAGAAACAATAAAAAGTGCCAATTTAATTTTAGCGAGCTCTCCTGATAATTTTTATGATCCGCCTAAAACAACACATGGGAAATACTAGAAGAACTTCCACAAACAACGCAACGTTCTGAATATATGGATCGTATTTTAGGAAAGTGTTGTGTGACGTTATAAATGATATTGTGTAAATTTGTGTGTTTTCAAGATTGTAGCTAGATACACAATTAATGTAAAAAACGTATGGTAAAAGCTAAACAACTCTTAATATACAATAAATTATTACTTGACTATGTGAAATGTTTCTTATAAGAAAATATTCTACACACTGTATGTACATACACTGCGTACATTTATTATATAGATATAATAATGATGATGATGAGATGATGTGAGGATAATGATTGTAAGAAAAAATATAGCAGAAAAAAAGAGAAACGTTAAGCGAAGAAAAAGCGAACGAATGGAGATGAATGAATGAGTATTGAGATGACTTTATGTACAAATAAATTATTTTGTGGCAGTAAAAGACAATATCACACAAATCTTCCTCTTGCAATGCTGTGGTTTTTTGTAATTAATTTCACTTATTTCTCCACACATCAAGCAAAAAGCTGGCACGGCGAAAATTTCAGTAAATAAGCTCAACAATTTGGAACACACACTTCCGCTTACAGTTGATAAAAAATACTGGAATTGGGTGTCTCACATTCTTTGCAATTTAGATCACCCTTGTCTCAGCTAATTTCGACACGAAAACGGCAATATCGTCAGGATAAAATGCAAACATAATGATAATTTTGTACCAAATTTGTCAGTCATCCATCATGTCGCACTATGTTAACAAGCCTGCAAGCTGTCAGCTTTGACGTGAACTGTCAAACTCGTATTATTTCACCACTTTTTCGACACGAGTGGAGCCGTTTGATGAATCATTTTCTAATACATAGCTCATCAAGTCATACATTTGAAAATGCGTTTTACCAATTTCCCCTCCTGATTTTTCCGTTGGAAAAGCTCAAAGATTTCTGGCAAAGATTAGTTGTGATGGAGGAATAATACAAAGTGATCTTTTCGAGCATTGTAGTATTCGCGAGAAAAAAATGCATACTTTTACATATCGGTAATTGAAACATTTTTCACACATGATCCCATTACTGTCACTCCATTAACAGCCAAGTCATTACAGATTGAGGCTAATCAATTTTTGTGTAGTTTTGTGCCACACATGCTTTCATTTTTTTCCTTCACACTGCCACGCATTTCGAAAGTGAGGGTATGCACTTGAAACGAAACACTTTACGGTAACAAACGACACAAAATGTTTGATGATGTTTATGCTCTAGTAAAAATCGGCTTTGGAAAATATGCGACTTTTTAATGTATTACTAAAAAAATCCTATTCACATCCTTATTACGTGATGATATCTCTCACTCTCTCAAAACTATCTCATGCATCTCCCTCGTTTCACTGATCAAACAAACCCAACTAATTCCATCGTTGCCATTACACATATACCGACGGTTTATACTCCTCTTTAAACTCAAGCATCCCGAAAGGTGTATATGTGGCATGTCGTCAACTCTCTAGAATTCTAGTGTATGCTTGGATGGCAAGCATGGATGCATGGAAGCCCAAAAATATCTTATTCAGTGGAACTTTTTCCTATTTTCATCAAGAGAGACTCTTCAAAAGTTATGGAGTCGTCTGATCAAATAGACGTAAAGCTAAATATGACTTTTGAATCTGTACTCAACAAGAGTCAGAGGAAACAAGTCGTTAGTTGAAGAATGCAACAAAGGCTCATCTCTCTGTGTCTTTAGGGGATATTTTTAAGGAGTGAGTGAGTCGTCTTTCACACTCAACTTTGACTGCCATCACTTTTCTCGAACAGTGCCACACACTCTAGCGAGTTGAAATAATACATATACGCATGTACCTCATACGATGATTGGAGTACTAGATTCTGTACTGATCACTTGAGCTTTAAATGTCTCCGCTCCATCTCCCCAATTAACTTGGGAGCGAGAGGAACGGACAAAGTAATTAATTTTTCTTTCGTCTCTGTCCATGAAATGTCAAACAGGAACAGGGGCGGAGTTGTGAATGCACATTAGCGAAAAGTTTATTCTCTTGATTGGCTGCATCATCTCTATCTCTCAAGACAATCCTTTGAGTCTTCACAGCCATATGGGAAAATTAGATGGACACATCATCATCGTGAGAGCAGTACATTGGATTCCTCCGTGTCTCACTCCTCACGGAGTTTTTTCTCTGTACTTTAATTATTTGAAGCGAGTCACACTGTATTTTTTCTTGTCACTCTAAGTGAAACGTAACCAGAGTCAAATGTCTTTGTATGCAAAGTAGATACGATACGGATACATACACACAGGAGCTGAAGTGTTGCGATGAGATGATTTTTGTGGATCTCACTTTCCCCTGGTTCGTTCGTGAGTTGAGACAAATCCCATTTTGTCCCCGCTTTACGTAAGCAGCAATAGACAGATGAGGACATTCGGTTTTTGTTGTAGACATGAAACATTAACACACGGATATGCAGACGAAAGTGACAGATACGCCTTTAATTTTGCAGACAAGCCCAACCAATTTCCCTCCGAGATCTGCATCGAACTTCGGAAATCTTAAAAGAATACAATGGAAACTAATCCAAAATAAATGGCTTCCCAGCTTTTTAAATTCTATTTCTACCCATTGAACACATGTGAGCGAACAGATACAAATCAGCATTTTACCAACCCATTAGTTTTCAATTAATCATGAATAAAAGCAACTCGATTATACACCATGAAACAAAAAGAAAATCGCAATAAACGACTCGTTTTTTGTGTTTCAACAAAAAAGCAATCACTGTTTGTTAAAACAGTGGCGAAGTTTAAAAAAGTGATAAGCGATTGATTAAGCCGATAATTTGTTGACCATTCATCAGGCCTTTCAACCATGAAAAACCGTAATTACTCTTCTTCATCTGATCAACGCGAAAACTTACTGAATCATTCTCCGCACACTCTTGCAAAAAGCAATTGTAGTACCTGCGCCACACGTGTGCAACTCCTTTCCAAAGAGAATGAGTACGAAATTTTATTTCAGATCGACAGCGGCATTGGAGTTACTGTGCAATCAACAAACACAATACAAGACCACTTCGGCTATTGTGACGAGCTGAAAAGGAAAAATTGATTTTCGCCATTACATCACAAAGGTATGTTACAATCACGACGAGTTTCACGCATATCACCTAATAATGAATGGCACAAATGTAAAATGGTTTGCAAACAAAATTACTCTCTTTCCATCCAGATTTTATGCAGTTGCTCCTTATATATTCCTGGAGTCACGTTTAAGAATAGATTGAACATATACCTGGCCTCCAGCCATGCAAAAATGTATACAAATGCGTTTTACACATTTACATTTTTGTACAGTCACAATCCAAACAGTCGGGTCGCCATAATAAAGTATTTTGGAGAAGGACCAGTTCATCATCAAATAAATGTACAAGCCTCATCATCATTTGATCATTATCATGATTAATCCTACAGAAAGAATGGGAATGAGATGGGAATGAAAAAAAAATGAGAGTCGAGAGAAAAAACGGAGAGATGAAGACGAAAAGGCAATTTCTTGGCACACTCTTAGCGAAAAATGCTTGCAATTGCTGTGCAATTTCATCTTGAGCAAGTATTATTATTACATCTGTATCACACGGCAGGAGTTGCACATGTTTTGACGGAGGAGAACACATCTTGCCCCAATTTTTCACGAAAACACAACATGTTGTTGGACAATCCATGAAAGGATAGAGATGTGGTCTAATTTTTTCTCTAAAATCTCTCAAGGCGCAGTATAAAATTCTGTTACGTATTCCTCACAGCATTACGTGGTCACTCAAGCATGGAACAAAAAATTCAGAATAAAATCACATGAGGATTTGCAGTAATTAGCAGAAAACATTATATTTCTTTATCCTGTTTCAGAATGCTACCTTAATTACATGAATATGAAGCAACATCATTCATCATCATCATGGTAAATCCACCTACCATCTTCGTAATAAAGGTAAAAAAGTCATGTGTGTTTTCTGGCAATTTTTCCAGAATGAGATCGGATGAAGGCGAAGATGCCATGAGTCTGTGTTACACTGCATTTATGCATAAAAAAGTGAAAAGATGACGACTCATCATCTCCTTACGCCACGATGCATTTACAGTCTATCATCCTCATTCTTACTGTATCATTATCCCATCATGGAACTTTGATATCATTCATGCCTCGGGGAAGGGTTGGTCATCATGTGTACACGTAAAAAAAATCTCTCCGTTCTCACTCTGGCTTCTGGATGCACACCTACCAGCATTGTCACAACCTTACATTCAGTATCAATATTTTTTGTTCTCCACATCTCAAGCCCATAAACTCGCCACCAGTGCCAACTGTAGCTAACTGATGGAGCAACCACAGAAGAGGAATATAAAAACCTGAAAAAATAAGTGAAACCCAATGTAACCACACGGAACTCTCTACTGATGCCACCACAACATCAACTCCATCTCTCACACTTGTCTAAGTAGCCACTTCAAAGACAATGCGAAGGATTTTCAGTCACTTTAAACTAAATCGTGCTTAAATGCCTAACAAATACAGCCAACCGTTTTGTTCATCTCTTTTCACTTTTTCGTGATCCTCCTCTCTCTTGTCTTCAACAATTCTCTCTGATGAGCTCATCGCGGTGAGAAATAAGAGGGAGTATGAAACAGTTAAAAGAACAGGAAAAGGTTCCATTTTTTAAACACCCTCGCATTTCACTCATTCCCATCTGCTCCTCCAACCGACCATTATCCAATGGAGGATAGGAAAAAGGAGTGAGCGCAACAGATATTCTGTGGCCTACGCACATATCACACACCTAACTCATTCTGGGTATATGTGATCCCTTTAAAAAACGAGATGAGGACGCTATACAATTTGTTAGTCTCCTACCTTCTTCTCTCCCTTTTCGGAGCGGCGCAACGCAGAATTCAACCCTTCACTTCCCAAAAGAGCAGGAGCAATAACACCAGGCAAGTTTTATGGGCATACCTTCCTCCTTCTTGACTCTGCCTCCGTGAGTCTGTGTGTACGCGATTTTGTGTGTCGGTGAGGTTAAAACCCAGTTCGGTATACCTGAGCAGTATTGTGCATTCCCTCTCTCTTTTTTGTTTTCCATAATAATATAATACGCAGACCGACAGACTTTTTTTCACAGTACCAGTTAAAAAGAGTTTGCATTTTTTCAATCTTCTTTCTATCACTGCCGTTTGCAACCATTCTAATCGCAGTGTTTTTGAGCTCTTAAAGTTGTTCTTTTTGGTGAAGTGAATGTTGTTGTTCAGAGATCATCGACAAGCATGCCAGTTTTGAGAGGTGAGCGAAACTCGTAATGATAAGCACACAGAGTTCAGAGAAAAATCCACAACGTAAAATAAATAATGGACATCATTACGACCGTCATTTCGGTAATCTGTGAACATTGTTGAAAAGTCAATGTATGGAGAGATGGAGGAGAACTGTGGAGTCTCAGAATTCTTGAGAAGTCTTTAGTCAACTACTCATCTCGTTTCGACCAGTTCGTGCTCTATGTTCCTCCCTGGCAAATACTGCTTGCCTTTGCATTCCTTCGTGAAGACAACTTTTATCCTTATCCAAACACGGCGTGTCTTGCCAAGAGGCAGAAGTGAATGATTGTGCGTGTGTGTATATCATCAACATCATCATCACCACCATCTCCTTTGCACTTTTTTTAAAAATGAATTAAATGAGCACACACATGCATAAAACGTCCTTTAGAAACTGGAAGCATAAAATGCATCATAATATAACTCTATAAGAAAAAAATAATACACAAAAGTGTAGTGCTATGCAGTTTCAGCTTTTGTGGTGTGTAATTGTTGAAAAGTTTATCTTCGAACGTCTCACATTATCTACGACGCTGTGATGTGCAAGGCAGTGTCTGAAAACGCACATCTTTACCCACAAGCAAAACGATCAACGCGAGTTCCCTCTCAAACGATTCGCTTGGCTAGTTACCATTAAACATTTGCCTTTTAACAATACATCTTGCAACTTGCTTCGCCTTTTAATGTTTTGCCATAACCATCGTCATCAGCATCTTTCGTTCCGACGATGCTGGCGCACTTACTGCTAACTCACTACCTGTCGTTTTGCCTTTAGAATCAGTGTAGAGAGATTGTGGTGAATTGTTACAAATCCTTTTAACATCAGTGCACCACTCACTCACTTGTTTAGCCTTTTGTGTACAGCTTCACGGCTAGATGTGCATACTCTGATGAGGTATACGTGAGTTCGAAGGGAGTCAGCAGGTTCGTCTCGCACAGGTTAGCCTATATTAGGTATAGCGAATTCGAGGAGGATTGTCATTCCTTCAGATGTCTTCTTGGAGGGTAGGCTGCGTTGCCTGATTCAGGTGCAATTCCTCAGACGAGGAGCTCGCGCTGCTTTGAAGTGTTTCTATTTCGTAATAACGTTGCGTGAGTGTCCTCATGAAAAAAGTGTGTGCATGTGGCTCAGTGAATGAGAGAGAGTGCGTTGGTAATTTTTGCTCGAAAGGAACGCACTCTCCCACACATAGAGACATTTGTGTTTCCACCTCGTCATCATCATTCCAAGCAGAAATCTTTGTTGCTAGCACACATGCTCATTTCCCTTACTTCAGCTTCATGTGGCCAGCCCTAAAGGACCTTTACTGTCGATCTTTGTCATTAGCGTGTGGATGTGAGATACATGTGGTTTGGACTCCACGCAAATCGAACCACGTCGAAAAATAGCCTTGTGTGTTTGCAAATGTGAAGGAACGGTGTATGCACGACGGTGAAGCAACAGTTGTTTTTTTGTGCAAAAGACCTTGTGTCTACACGGCAGCAAAAGCTTCATCGAGTGGGGTTACCATTAAAAGGAGTGGAGGATTGAAGGAGACAAAAAAGTAAGTGGAATCGCCTCCTCGATCCCTTTGTTCAGCAAGGGTACACACGGAGCGAATTGCAGCAAAAAGGAGTTTTTTTTTTGTTGCGAGTGCCTGCTCTCAAAAGTGCACTGTGGAATACAAGTGAATTTTAATTGGGAAATGTATCTATTCCTTGTATGTGATCAATAGAGAGATACAGATCAAAGTGAGGAGGGAGAGAGAGAGAGTAATAAATTGTGGAAAATATGGATGAAGGAGCTAGTCTCAAGAATTGATACTTCATCATTTCCGCTTTCAAAACCTTCACTCACTCTTTTTTTGCCGGAGCCGCTGTAGGATCAAAGGACACAATGGAAAGACTGCGGTAAGTATGCAAAAGATTTCCGTGCATTTCCTGTATTTTCCACTAATCTCCTCTGCATATCTCACCCAAAGGTTATAACGTGAATCTTGCACTCTTGTGTTCATCCCTCCAAAAGAACGATACAATATTATTATGCAAATGCAAATCAGGTTGGTGCGTTCCAAGATGTATCTGTGCATAATTTAATGGTTTATTACAAAAGAATATGCGTAGGGTAAGCGTGAAATGATGAGCTTTTCATAAAAATGCGAGAGACGGCTATAATCTTGTAATAATTTTTTGTTGATGGTTTTTTATGGACGTCTTTCCCTGGTCCTCGGGGCCAGTATGATTATGTGTTTCATGTCATGTCTCTCGCGAAATAAAACGTGTGCACATTCGTGGATTCTTGCTCAGAAATGTGTTTGGTTTACGGCTTCCAGGGAAGAGACGCTAGGAAAGGCGTGATTTGTGAATTTAATCTTGAATCTTGCAGGATTGCACAGACAATGTAGTATACTATTATTGTGAGACACATGGGTTAATATTGTTATAACGCTTCTGCTCCGCTGCAGACTTGTTTCGCACGCACGTTCAACCATATCCATTATAAATGTGATGCATTCGCTTGAAATTATCACAGTCATAAACGTCATTTCATTTCTTGATTTTCATGAGGATTTTTTCTACTTGCCACACGTCACATCACTCATTCCTGTGGATGAAAGGTGCACACACTCAGTTCAAAAGATAATATTATTATTCAGGTTTTCCAAGAGGCTACCTATCGTCTATATTTTTCTTGAGGAAAAATCATTATTATGCAAAAGACGATTTTCTGACACCTTCTTCTCATTTCCGCGTTTTCTGCAGTACTGCCCCTAACTTGATCGTTACACTTAAACACATGTGAGTTCCAAACGTGAAATCCGTAAAAGTAAAAATGTACATTCCTTCACTGGTAGCTGTTTGTGTCACGCCGTCAACATCAGCAGAGAAACGACGACGCTTCATGGTGTCATGCTTCGTTTTTTTCATTTCCCCCTAATTGTAACTTATGAGAGGTTTGGCACGTCCGCAGCGTGACATATACAATGATGGACTTTTTCTTGCCATTTTTGCATTACACCATCTCACCGAAGTCTATAAAAACAAAAAAGGCAGAAACCACTCTCGCGGTGAAACGGTGTGGATGGAGTGGACGAGCAAAG
The DNA here is from genome assembly GCA_027743745.1 of Alloscopus bannaensis. Classification (NCBI taxonomy): domain Eukaryota; kingdom Metazoa; phylum Arthropoda; class Collembola; order Entomobryomorpha; family Entomobryidae; genus Alloscopus; species Alloscopus bannaensis. Next base: position 24,106 of record JAHZMW010003084.1, read on the forward strand.
TTAATGTGTACTTTACACACACAAAATTTTTCCCGTTTTTTTCTCTCAAAACGAAGGAATGAAAATGACGCTCTCACATCACTATTATTTGCACTAGAGAGGTGGGATGTATAATAATTGAATATTAGATAGACACTACAAATCTTGAGATATGCTTTACTTTTTTGCACGTTTTCCTCCGTCTCTGTTAGAAGCTTCCTCGGATATTACGTTAGAATTCTCACACGTTAAAATACTTATCATAATCATAGAAGAGGCATACCTACATAGAAATATGCAATCTACCTCAGATGCATAAACACCCTAGGAGGCGTATTAGTAGCAGTACCCACGAGAGCGGTAATGATAGATGTGGAGTAATAATAAGGGAAGCCATCCGCGCACGGATTTTTTTTCTTCTCATATTTCCACTGTTTTAGAGAGCACCCCTCAAGAAGCCCGGAGTTGGGGTAGAACGCGTGTAAATTTTCATGGTGTTTTTTTCCGACGTTTTCATACGAACACGGTGTTTTTTATGAGGTAACTCAACTCATTGTCTTGTCGTGCAGTGAACGACGTAATTCTTTCGGATACATTTTATTTAATATGAGCCAACGATCCATAATAATGTCTGTTTAGTCAAGTGAATAGTTGATAGTGTATTTTTATATAGAATCCTCTTATTATGATACCAAAAAATGCAAAAATTTTTTGTCTCCGTTCCTTTCTTGTAAAAAATGTCACGTCATCACTAGTTGGTGTTGTAGGTATACGTGTACGTATTGTAATGTGTCATGCAGAAGAGAGAGAAAAAAATACACATTCCCAGCAATAAATAGTGTAGCCATCAGAGTGACGAGAATAATGCAGTTAGTAGTATCAAGTGGAAAAGATAACTGTTATGTCACTTTTTTAAGTTAGAATCTTCCTTTTTTCTTTCTCGCTCCCTATCCTCCACTTTGTCGCTTTCTGGGATATAAATCTCATTAAACGCGAATAATATATGGTGCGCGGAATGCGACGAGCTCAGAAAAAAGTTTTACGCACCTGTATTTAAAGCAACAAGACAGGCAATCAAGTCAGAGGAAAATGCGAGGAGGATTGGAAACACAGTTATTTTACCTCACTTCTTCTTTTTTATATCTCATTGCACACAAGCATTACGCTGCACATCACAATCATCATTGCCACTGTTCCTTGATGCTGTATCGTGTATCGTCCTCTCTTCTGTGATTTAACAATTATCCCAATGAATGCGGCAGGAGTTTTTTGTGCCACCAATGAAAACATTCATTATTACGCATCAAGGGAAGACGTATTCGGCACACAAGACGACGACTCTCTTGGGGACGCTACCGTTGATGAGATGCGTTTGACCGAAAAAAACTCATTACAACCTGCTGAAGGGAACGCGTAAAACTATAAGCTTGCTGATGCACATTATTGCAAACGAATATATTGCCATTAACAAAGTTCGATGTGTGTACCCACTGCTCTAGTCAATCGGATTGTTATGTAACAAGAAAAAAGATGATCATCATTCTCGACCGAATTTCTCTCTTCGTTAGAGATACTAATCCACTCGGACGATTTGCTCAAAAAAACAAGACGAACAGGGTTTTCCCTCGGTGTGCCAGGAATACTTATTAAAAAATCAGTTCAAAAAGTAGTTCAAACAATCGTGTTTTGTCGATGGTGGGACAAGGATGGCTTATATATGAAGTGCACAGACCAGAACACCGATGAAGTTCTTGTCATCCACATGTTGATTTGGTAGCCTATATTTTTCCTGAGATGACTTGAGTTTCATTAGTGAGAGAATAGAGACAAGCCAAAAAGGATGAATGCTGTTGTAACGAGAAACAAAGTTATGCAGAGCAAGATGGTTGTACGCGCAAAATGTAATTGTATTTCGAGGGAAGTACATTGTTTGTAAATTTCAATTTTTCTCCCTTCTCCAACGCACCATGTTTTTGAAACAATGAACAGTTAGTTCGTTTTTTCACCGAGTACCTTGAAGATTTTTTAATTTTTTTCTATGAATTGCAACTCTGGTTTCAATTTATTCCATGTGTCTGTACGCCGTAATAAGACAGATTCTTTAATCTACACACACGGTCATCAAACCAGAGAAGTTGTACATTTAGTCAGCCGTTTTTTCTGCTGTTTTACAGGAAAAACTGGGAGTGAGCAAGTCAACGGATATCCGTTGTGTTCCCTATATACTCATATGAACGGTAATGTTGTCCCTTGACTTCGTCAACGGAGGATCATAATGATTACGACTCTGGTTACTTTGATTTGCATTAGATTCTCAAACACTCAAAGAGCTTCACATCTAAAGTACGTGCATAAGAAGTAAACTTCTTTGGCTGGCAAGTTATGGAGTGTTTACGTGGGCTTTAAAGAGTATAAAGGCTTTTCATTGAGAACTGAGCATTTTTTGTTGCGTATGATAAATGAGTGTGACTAAAGCCAGGCAAGTTGACTCGATAATAGTCAGCACAATCGACGAGAATCCTGTAGGTACTATAGCCATACCTAGAGTAGGAATTATGCAATAATTTTTACGGCTCGTCAGATATGTACATTTTTTGTTTACTCCTCCGCTTTGTATGAACGTGAGTATGTACTGTAAAAGATGTTTGCGTGTAAAATTCGAACGTAACGCTAACGCATTTTTCTGTTGCAGCAAGTATCGTTTAATAATGTTGTACATGCAAACACTCGATCCACAACTGTTGACTCCTACACACACAGATTCTGAATCACTGAGAGCATTACGTATTATTTATAAAGTGATGAATCCTACAACACTAAAGCATTGAGCGTTGCAAAACATTTGGCATGTCATGTAACAAGACGTTCATTAAGTAGAGGCAAGACTAAGCGTTCCTTAGACAAACACCCTTATCCTCGCTCCAAATCACGAAGTTAAGGTTCAATGGAGAGTTGGAGAGCGAAATAAAAACAATAGAAAAAAGCCAATGTAATGTTATTCCCAAGAGGTTACACAATGAGTAGCCTTTAAACGATTCCCAGGCTTTAGGAGTTGTTTGCTCTGTTCTAGATACGTTGCGGTTTTTATCACACAACAAAACTCTGATTTGATGATTAGCGGTATAATTACATAATTGGCTGATGCTTATGACTGCTTGTTGTGTGCATTATTGTTGTTTTGTTCTCTAAAATTACATCCGCGTGTAACGAGAGATGTGTGCTTCAATCGTTTTACAATTGAGAGCATATAGTCATTATGGGTAGGCATTAGAGGAGAAGATGACTGCTTACAACGTGTTCATCATTTTATTGCTTGTATCAAATTGGAATAAAATTCTTTGACTTTACGATAAATTTATTATTTATGCTGAAGGCCTCTAGGGCATTTTCCTTCCTACGCATGTTGCATAATTATCAAGAATTTTGATTAGAACCTTGTTTTGCTATTGTGTTGTGAGCAAATCATGACAGCACCAGTCGTAACAGTATCTGTGATCTCAATCACAGGTTTATACTGAAAGACTGGCGGTTTATACCTGGCCATCAGTCACTATCTGACTTGAATATTTTTTTTTTTCAAAAATGCAGACAACAAGCTGCATGAATGCTCAGCTTTTGAAACGTAGTCTTTTATTTCAACTTTTTTTGAAGATAAGGCCTGCAATCCCTATAAATAAAAAGGCCAGTAATGATCCTGACACGACATCAAAGCGTAACGAGGCTGCGAACGAGTGGATTACGTATAAAAGCAAAATGCAACGTTGTGTGGCACAGATGATGCACAAAAGAGCTGATTACAGGACAGAGACCCAAAAATGGGATATGAGTTTCATGCACTTTCACTTTTTCCATCTTTGTGTTCTCATTGAAGAGGATCAGGGGATCATAGCAGGTGGAGAGATGCATCCCCCTAAAAGTGTCCTATCCCTTAAACATATTTTTTTGCGAACCACAATAATATGCAATCATCCTGCAGACTCTATAATAAAATTCTCAGTCCTTACGTTCCACATTCAAAAGCCACACAACAAAAGCGTACTTGCGCTTTCAAGTATGCCAAAAGTGGACGGCTCTTCTGTGCTGCTCGTTATGAAATGATGGTTTTGCATTTTCATGTAGAGCCTTGTGATAAGAGACGTTTTGGATGAGTATGGAGCGTGATGAAGTCAGATACAATTCACGTCAGCAGCAATATAATAAGGGTTTTTATAGAAAAATAGATATCCCTGTGATTTTATGTCGATTTCTCTTCCCCTCCCGCATGCTTCAATGATGATAATATGAGAGTTGAACCATGACAGGGTGATATTTTTAGACACAAAGATCATTCTTTTCTGTAGCAGGTGTGGTAATATTTGAAAAATTACCGTATTTCCACATTTTGTTTGTCGGGGTTTACAATTCAGAGTCTTTTAATAGTAGAACTTCAATCAGTAAAACAATCCAGAGACATTAAAGATATAGGTATTTCAAACTAGTTTGACTAACTTGTCGATTAACATGTGTTTTACTTAAAGCTATGTTAGTTTCCGTTTATAGGTCCATGAAAACAACGTTCCGCGTACGGTTTTACTATGGTTGTCGATTTGTTGACTTACGGGTAATAATTAGCTTCGAAAATACTGAAACTAAAAAATCCAGCTTTATTGTACGAAGTTATTGGAGGGATGTCGTGAAAAGAAAAAAACACAGTGGGTCTATCTTTCATAACCACAACCGCCCGTATCAATTTCCTTCGATAAGATTATAATATACGATTCGACTTTAAACAAAAAGCAGCCACATGCATTGCGATGTCAAGCTTTGTAATCTCAAATCAGACAAGATACATTTCACAAGTAATAATGTCGAAATTGCTCAAAGCACGATGGTACGTTGTATTTTCCATGGTTCAAAGAATTTTTTCAGCTCCACGGATAGGTATGCCGCAGAATAATCTTGTGCTTCTAATCTTTTTTAACAGTGGGCAAAATCTTTCCGTACTTTTCGGTGCAATTTGTGACGATTATATCTCGTCATATCTTGTGAGTTGTGACTATCTTTTTTTGCAAGAAATTTTCTCAGACGTCAGAAAAAAATCACGCCGCACTTTCCCCAACGTTCTGCAGCATTGCACTTGATCACCCAAGGTTTAAATATGCAGATGAGCCAAGTACCTACCAAATTCCATCTTCACCTCCTCTCCAAGTGTAATATTTCCTAGAGCATTTCCTTTTTGTTGTTTCAAGGAGAAATTGCAATAGAAATGTCAACGTTCACTTCACAAAGCAAGAGATGAGTATCTCGTATCTCATCCGTATCACTGTACACAATGTATCTTCCCATAAAAGCGGAGTTTTAAAACTCTTTTTGGGTTGAAATGTTTGTAATGTGTGCCCACTATTAAAACAATTCGCGACAATCCTCTCCTCATTTTTTTTCTCAAGAGCAATGTCTTTCGCGATTGTATATATTACATTACTATGCATAACATTGGACGCAGCCGTTTTGCCGATGCAGTAAAACAGTTTTTAATGTCATCCTACAATTTTCCCATTCTCTCCCCTTGCATTTTTTTCCCTCTGAGAGACAAAGGTCTAGAAAAAAAACAAATAGCCCGAGAGATATACATTTATATTCACTCAAGTATGGAACCTGCCATTTACCATTCCTTAAAGTTTATTTTTTTCCTTTAGCTTTTAAATTGGACGTTGAAAAAAAGGAGAATTTTTGAGTCTCGCCAAAAAAGAGAATTCATTCTTGTGCCTAACGTGGGGAATGTACCAATAACAATTTTTCTGTGTGCAAAATGAAGAAAATATGGAAGAGTGGAGTTCTCATCCTATTATTCTTTCTGTGCAGAAAACTACACATTTTGTGCACTATTTGTATTAGCTTCATATCCTTCCTGTATGCACATTATGTAGCCCATTTTTATTCCATGACTTAGGAAAGAAAGACTTATTTTCTGCTGGATTACTTGTTTTTTCGTGAAGCTAGGTTAAAGCCCTTAACTCGAAATCTCAAGAAAGATGATTATGATGATTGTGTGTACATGTACGCGAGATAATAATGTTTCTATATCTATATCAATTCATTCCGTATATTTAAATGCATCCCATTCACTACTTATTTGCTCTTGAAAAGAAGAAGTAATTTAGGCATTCTTTTTACAACCATTTCTTTCTCTTATTATCCTTCATCATCATCATCATAAAAATCATAATCTTTTTTCTGTGAAAACATTATTGTTGCGAGCACACATTTCCCTTCATCACGGCATATATTCCAAAAATCTGTCCCTCCTTCTGCAATTTTTTTCTCGGCGACTTCTCGTTAGCATTTGAACTTGTTACAAAGTAGTCGTATGGAATTTGGATGATACTGAAGAGGAAAATTTTTTCTACACATTTTGAAAAAACTTTTTTTTTGTTTTTTTTTAAAGAAACATTGTCTCTGGACTCAAAAGTCCTTGTACGCGTAATAAAAGCATTTAATAGTGGCGAATTTTTTATTCACGGCTGTGTATGTGGAATCACTTTGTCTTACGTCAACTCACTTTTGTTCTCGTGGACCAACTGTGAGAGGAAAAAAATCTTGTGTTTTTTTCATTGTTTCGTCCTCATTTTTAAAGACGTTTCGGTGAGTTACTGCTATCTACATTTTTAGGACATTCATTCACAAGTGAACTGCTCTCCCCTTGACAAGGAGCTTTTATACGTTTTGTTGCCAGCAGAAGGAGTAGTATGGAAACTTGTAATTTGCATACGAGCGAGTTACTCTCTCCAAGAAGCTTGAAATATTTTTTGCTGCACTTACAGCACAAAAATCTCACTTACAATGAGGAATGCGCGATGAAGAGATGAATTACTGCTTTCCCTCCTATTTTAAATGTATACATGGATTTTTTGTCATCTCTTTTCTTCTGCACTGGAGGAGCACACACAAGTTTTATCCTTAACTCTCCGTGTCCTCCGCTCAGTTCTCACCATTCTCAAGACAAAGAAAAGGAGAGCTTTTAAGGATAAAAACGTTTGGCAAAAGGAGACACATAATGCAAAGTTTTTTTCCTCTAAAATTACGTAAGAAAAGTGGAAAAATGCTGATTTGTACTTTGTGTACCATAATGGGAATAAATGAATAAGGATCCCTACGTCCCACACCCCTCTTCTACGCGATAAATGCTTTTTATACGCGCGGAAAGTGTGCGAAGTTGTATGAAAAATGAAAAATGAAATCTTTCCATAATATTCAACTCGCTGTTCAGAGATATAGTGAGTAACACTCACCATACTTGGGGTTTCAAGTGAAATAAATCATTGTGAAACTGGATGCAATGGTGAGTGTACAAAATTTTTTGTGTTTGTATACACACAAAAATGCATCACGAATACATCCGTACATGTAGAGCATGGCGAACAGGACAGTTGAACCAAGTTAGTGCAATGCATCACCCATAATAAACAAAAAAGAGAAGAAAAAGATCATTCCAGAGAGTGTAGTGTTGTTGGTTAACAAGAATTATTTTGTTTTAGGAAGAGTGAGAGAGAAAAAAAAGAAAGCAAAAATTATGTACACAGGATTTTCCTCTTCTGAGGTTCGAAATTACTACATTTACTTATATCATTCGCATATACATTTTTAATGCTGGGATCCGATTTTTTTGCCAAAAAAAGCAGAGGAAAAAACAAAGCTAAAGTAATGAAAAGGAATCGTTTGCGTATATAGCTATAATGGAATGCCAAGAAAGTTGGCTGTACTTTGTACATATTAAGGGTAAACTTCTTTTTTCCAAAATAAATTGCACACTAGAAAACCATTTAAAACGTCTCGGCTTCAAGAGAGGAGCGCGTATCGCATATGAATTTCAACGAAATGGAGACACAGAGGAATATCTTCCGTGCAAAAACGTTTTTGTGAGAAAGAAAAAAAACAATACAGCTAGTTACATTTTTTTATCCATTGTTTTTTTCACATTCAGTCAATTCGCCAAAACAGTAAATGAGAGTCGAAGCTGCTGCAAAGGGATCAACGAATGATAACGAATTAACGGATGTATATCACGGCTTATGCATGTGAAGTTGCAACTTTATGATCTCTCCCAGATTTTTATGCTCAGCCAACGCACTGAACGCATCGCACATTTTGTGAATTAAAGCAATGTGTGCATACAGGAATTATGCACGCACATGTGTTTCATACAGCTTATTAGTGTGCATAACATTCCGCCTTGGGTTTGGCTCTTATGCCAATGTACCTGCACACCGGGAGCTGGCGTAAATGAGCTCCAATAATAAGTGGAAGGAAGAACGTTATATAATAACATATCACACACAGGTTTTTTTTACCAACAGCAGCCTCAGCCGAAACATGTGCTTTTATAAAAAAGTGTACGTTCCATTAGGGAATGAGCCAAAGATAGTTGCAGTAACCATTACCCTTGGTATATAGTGCATTAAATTACCTGCACAATGTCCTTACGGTTTTCATATCATTGTTTCCCTCCCTCGTTGTTACTTCCTTTGAAAGATACATATCCTCACAAATGGTTTATCAGTGTGCATAAACCATATAAACATCGTGTAAAATCGCAGATAAGCTCGCAGACAGCGGAGATTAACGTAGTGTAAGAAAGAAAATTAAATACTTTTGAAAAGGAAAAACAACGGAGAAGACGGGAGGAAGAAACGGTGATAAAAATCTGTAAGGTAATAAGCTCCGGTGAAATAGATCGATGCTGAGATATTAAGATAAAGAACGTATGGTGCACATATAGTGGATATCGTTACAAATATGTGACACGCGATGATGATCATGTAAGATGTAATGATATGGCAGTAAATGGTTTTGGTGTGGGGCGATGTGTTTTGAAGAAGTGGAAGATATTGCATATAAAACAGTCACCGCAGCACGTCTTACATCACACAAAGAGCTTGTGCTTGCAAACAAGTCAGAGTACAAGTGTTGTCGTTTCATCGCCTTCGTATTTCTTTTCGCTCACACACACATGGAACTCACGATGACTTCAATGTGTGCAATCTGCAAAACTTGGGAGTAAACCTGAGCTAATCTCGTTGTACCGCGTGTACTGCATGAGATGCGACATACTTTTGATTTTCATTGGAAATGCATTTTCTTTCGAAACAAGTGTGTACTACATAATGCGTATGTGTTCAAAGATGTGGTTCAGAGATGAAGCATATCCCGTTGATAAATATTGAGATGACGAGGTTGAAAGTGAGATTGGCTTCAGTTGTTACGTAATAACGTATTTACACGAGTGAATAATGTGCCAAACGTAAAGGTAAACATGGAAAAAAGGAGAGATGCGAGGTGTGTGTAATGCTTTTGGCATGTTTTGATTTTGCTTGAGGAGCACACATCTCCAATTTATACACGCCTCTCGGAAAGACGGTTGCTTCAAAACGCTAAACACACGACCAAGACCAATGACGTGAGGGTTTATGATGTGTAAAATCCCATTCTATCCAGCCGTAAAGCTGCTTCTAAAGAAAGGTGGATTTTTTTTGTGGGAAAATGTGAAAGGTTACTCATACCATGATAAGTAGAAATTCTTGAATTAGTTTTGGGTTTCAAGCGAAAAGGTGAAATCCATAAGAAAATCGCTGTGAAACTCACATGACACTGATGATACGATGATGACGCCGTTGCGTCAACGGTGAAGTTGAAGCACACTCAACCTTCTTCATCATAGTTTACTGGGGAGCACACCATGAGTATTTTTTGGATTGTCGACAGATTTGCAAAATGCGTGGGCTAGAGGCGTGCATTATTTGTTGCAATGTGAGCACACTACTGCCCGCTTATTAGGTGCGGGAGCATACTCTCGCCTTTAAAATGAATGCCAACTCATTTTGTCATTTCAAGTGGAAACGCTCCCGAAATCAATCAGAAGACACTTTTTCGGAAGTCATTAATTTCCACACATTATTAATAACACATGTCCCACTTTTGGGGTGCAATATAAAAAAGTAGAATTTACACAGGCACTACATCCGCCGGCCGTGTGGGCTTTGTGTGTCTTTACAAATGTAAGTTCTCGGAATGGATTAAGCAAAATAAATATACCTAGGTACTATACATGTAGGAAATGGGTCGTTATATGGGCCGGCAATTGAGTATGGGATGATTAAAGATTGCGCACCATCTGCATGAATCCTTAGTCGGCCACACGATGGAATCTGCATGAAAAGTGTCACCAAATCACCATTTCTCTTTCTTCCACCACACCACCAAGAGAGCAATTCCCTCGGCCGCCACTGAACAACACATGATAGCCAATATTTTGTACAAAAAATATGGAGATCAAAAAGTGTTACGATCATTACATTATCACGCAGAGTGCTCGTTTCCCGTGTATCGGATCTCTCGGATTTCCCGATCGTGTCAGCCAAACCTTGTTTCCTATGACATTTGAAACAAGCCAGAACACATACCCGATACTTTTTTTTACACAATATATAGTATGGAACCACCAACACATTAGTATGAGATCGAGGCAGCCGCAAATGTCATGAATCACACATCCGCCGCAATGGCTTACTTTTGCCAGTACTATCTACCTAAATGATTTCGTAATTGTCTCGCAATTATTTTTGTTTGTTCGCTCACCTAACAATTCGCTTTACAATGTAGGTGTGTACAGACATGTCCTGTGTGTTCAGCGGCATAGTAATGTGTGCGATTTGATTGTGAGCACGTTGCAGTGTGCTGCAGGCGAAGAACTCAGGTGAAGTCATGACTTCCTGTTCTACATCAAGCGGCACAAACATACGCATGTACATAAGGATTGGCTAGCTATTAAATGCAACAACATCCGATCCATTCTCAGACATATTACACTTTTTTGTTGTAATATGTGCAAAAAAAACGTTCCTCATATATATTTTTTTCTATCTCTTGTTGTCACGAGTTCTGTGTTGTGCGAAGTGTGTACATTTGCACAGCTTGTGTCAGCGTGTGTTATACGAGTAAACTGAAGGAAATGAATGGACGAGCGACGGGATGAATTGAATTGCGAAACAGAATCTCATCATCGTCACATCATAAAACACTAAAAATGAGCTCTCTCCTCGCAATACCGTACATCGCCCCTTCTTTTCACTGCAAAAGTCAGCGCATGGAACTCTGAGAAGAATGCAGATTTCGTAATACAAACAAATTACGCGAACTGCACACAATCTGTTAGCGTTCTCTCGTCGATGTGCCGTGTGCGCTTCTGTTTTCAGGTTGCATACATTTTCCACTCTGTTCACACGTTTCCCTTATTACGAGACGAGGCTGTTCAAACAAATACACACTTCCGTTTCGTAACAATCACCGCGAAACGATCCGTGTAATGAGGAAAGATTATCCGTGAAACGAAAATAAATAGATCAACGTGATTGCCCATTTTGATATCACAGGCGAGGCGTTTCTCTCACTCTTCGCCTCGGATATTCCCATCAAGCATACCGTTTGCATGAAAGCATCAGCAGAACACAGATTACAGAGAAAGACTACAGCTACACCACTTTTTTTTTCTCCTTCCCAATGAGCTTCACAATGTTTTGTATCTCCTCCTATTGTTTCACTCATTTCAGCAATTTACACTCCCTTTGTCTCAATGGAAGAAAACGTGTTAAGCATATAAGGCAAGCACATGTACAAGCGGTTGTTCGCCTGCAGTGCACGAACAATTTGCAGAGTGATTAAATTTTCCTGAGAAGTCTCAACAAAAAATGTCTCATTCACTCTTCCCTTTTCTTCGCTCCTGAATTAACTTACCTATGCGTCACTTGTACACACATCCAGTTGCTTTAAAATTGAGACTTTTAATATAAGTTTCATCAAGGCGGCATGAAACACACATTAGGATGATAATGTGCAAAAAAGGTGCACACAAGGATGTCCAAAAAAACGATTCTCTACTGCTGCAATACAGACGTCATAAAATGTGTCCAAAAGAACAAACCTTATGAATTTGCAGTGAAACATTACACTGAGGTTAGTCTTAAATATTGAAACATCTCTTGAGCTCACTCAAAATTGTTTGTAATAATGCGAAATAATATTAACAAAACATTCGAGAAGACCTTCAAGGTAAATTTCATGGAAGCCCAACCATTTTCCTCACCTTGCACTCTCTCCCTCACACATTGTTACAGTGTCTCGCAATCATCGTCATCTCACATCATGATACGTACTCGAGGGAAGAATGTGAGTAATGCTTCCATTCAATATCAAGTAATGGTTGAAGTTACGTCTTGAGTGCTTTTCTGAATGTATAATATAACGTTTAACCTTGCTTCGAGCTAGGCACAAAATGGACTTTTACGAGGGAAATAAAGATGATGGCAATAAAAGCACTGCTGAATTCCTTGCCTTGAAACAAAAAAAAAATTACAAGACACAAACGAACGCATAGAGTTTATAGTACGGTCACAGAGCAGCCGAACAAATATGAACACATTCAAAAGCATCTTACGTAATAACTGCAACGCATCTCTATAAAATTCACAACTATTATCAACCGTGTGTAAGGAACCTTCATGGGTTTTAAATTAAAAGCTGAGAGAAAACGTGTATTCATTGCCACACTGTGTAGGGACATGCTAATATTTTTACGCAGTGGCTTCATAGACGACTTTTTAAGGAATCCGTGACGATTAACACTGGCGAAAAGAGCAATCACGAGGAAAACGCTTATACGCAGCACTTACCATTTGAGCAGGGGTGTGTTTTTTCGTCTTCGTTTTTCCATGCGGAAATTACATTTTGCTTAATTCAACTGATTATTATGTGCATACATTAAGTGAAGATGAGATGCTCATATGTTTGTATGTGTCATGTTCACTTATGTAAGCCTGGCTCTTCTTCCCTTTTGTCTCACTTTGGGAAAAATGCCGCATTGCATTCAACGGGCTACAGAAGTTGTGGAGATGATTGTGTGTGAGAAGCGAAAAAAAGTGATTACCATCAAAAGTACAAGACATGTTACATGCATGAGTGAAAAAAATATCGGAGACGCACTATCGTGCTACTCACAGTGAGAGAGAAGCCAAAAAAGGCTTATATTATTCATATTCGAAGCATTTCATATTCTTCGTGACTTAAACAATGGCAATTTTCGAGAGCTGGAAGAGAGTGGATGAAATGTTATTAGGAAAATGAATATATACACGGTTCGTGGGATTTATAATTTATGGGAAACAAGTCAGAGAGAGGGAGACCAACGCCCACCTCATTACACTTGGTAATTTGTCTACGGGCCAAGTTCCTCTGACTTTCACCTGGAGCTACAACAGCTTTCAGTTCCGATACATCAGACACAGAATAATATTCAACAATCTCGTTTCAATCCTTGCTCAACGATGTGTTTGGGGTGGGGGGGGACAGTTTGTGGTCCATATTTGCAGTAAAACCAAAGTCAATCACTTCAGGTCGTCTGCGTTTCTATCGACTTGGGATGAGGTCCCGTTCCAACTTACAGCGTTACCATATTATTAGTACACACAGGCGGTGGTTACGTTATCGGAAATCGCGAAAAACTCCCTAAAAATATAATGATATGCACACCGCTCTCAATGTGCAATATGCATCACGATGATTTCGTAAAACAAAGCCCTCTCTGTACAGAGATGAACGATAGGTGAGTTGTGTTGATCGACATGATTCATCATCCTGAGGACCTATTGACTTTCCTCGGCAAAAAGTACAGTAATAGAACAGTGAGATCGAGAAGAGTTCCTTTTTAGAGACCTGAGAAGAACGTAACTGTAACTTTTGGTACCAATAATACAGCGCTACTTTATCTCGCTTGCTGTGCTTGAGAAAAATCAATCTGATACTCCATTTCTCCCCCTTGAGTTTATGCACTTTAAACAATCAACGGAGAACAATAATGGTACCGCTTGCGGTTCAACTCTTTAAATACATCATGATGATAAAGCATGTCGTTTTTGTCTATGCTAAACTGTGAGAGAATCCTCTCACAGCAGCCCATCCACATCCTCTAAGGTTTCTGTCTCCCCGAGTTCAGATGGGATTTCGCCAAGTCTGTGTAATGGTGCATGTACAATTCACAAAAAGAGGGATGATGACGTCTCTGTCTCACTGAGAGAACTCCGGGCTTATTTTTTTTTGTCTTTTCGTATAGGTTGAGGATGTACAAGGACTGTTTCTCGTGCCCCTCTAGATTACCATTAAACTACTTTACTCACTCACGCAGTCGATCGTTTCGTGGAACATGTAGGGTTGCGACTCCTTTTCCGTTTTTGATTTTTCTCTCTCTTTGCCGCATGCTGCGACGACGTGCGACGCGACTTGGATAAATAACTTCTTGTGTCGTATGTTTCCAATAAAAATGAGTTCACTTTAACTATCACTATGCATAAGCTGTTCTACATATTATGAGAAATTCATTGGCTCAATCACGATAACCGCACGGCGGTCGTTGTACGTAAAAAGTATATATCAAAGTATAGCTCTCGTGTTTTGCAAACTTCTCAATGCAGAGAGAGGGATGATCGCATGGTGGTGAATGTGAATAAGTGTGAGATAAATGTTTGCATGCCGCAGGAGGACGGACAAATAATGGTATCATTTTCATATGAAAAGAATGAGGAGCGTGTGTGTGTGGTGTTCCTTCACTTCTGAAGATGCACTCCACACTCTGGGAGCGAGAATGGAAAGGGAAACAGGATTTCTTAAGGTTAAAGTTAACTTGGAGTAGCACACTTGAAGTCCCACATTATCATTCATTATTCCTCGTCACCAACATGCCAAAATACTCTTTGGCCCATGCAATCAAACGTTGTGCTACATAAGGAGTAGAGCCTCCTGCCAAAATACATTTAGTCACTGAGGTACATATATAGTAGCGTTTCAATAGCGAGTGTCCAGTATAAAAGTGGCCTTTTTGTCGGAGACACATCCTTAAAGTTTCTTATAGAATGATTATACGATTATGATCATTGCCATTATGTGTCTCGTCTCCACTTTTCGCAATTTTTCCACTTGCCTCGTTGTCCGTCTCGTTTGCGAAAAAAACGGCAACGTTACAAAGTGTCACGTTGGCAGACCGAGGAGATTGGGAGAAAATGTTGAATGGGCGCACGCATGTTATACATTATTCTGCTTTTAGTAGGATGCGAACGCGTACCATCAATTTTAGAGTTTTTTTTCACAGTATAAAAATTGCTTTGCGCTGAAATAATTTCTTGATAACGTGAAGCCATCAATGAAATACGGTGTGTGAAGTATGTAATCATCATAATGAGAAGGTTTTTCGATCATACCAGCAGGTGTATAATGGGATTTGGGATAATAATATTGTTTCGATTTGCGTAGCAGATGAGCTGAAGAAGAAGGGACACGGAGATGTGGTAGCCGTCTCCAAAACGCAAAAGTTATTTTTTCACAAAAAGGGTCTGTATGCAATTTTGTACACTGGTATTTACGACGAGCATGTCATGATATGAACATTAATATTCAAAATGTCGTCTTGAAGGTCTCGTTTTATTATTGTGAGGTGTTGCAAGACCTTCAAAAACAAATACCGCCCACGACTCTCATTCAGTGAGATGGAATATTCTAAGTTTGGCAAGTCCATTACTCTTGTACCGTTGCATTGTTTGAGATGTCGAGAAAGATGAAATGAACGCATGCAAATAAGTGATATGTTCATGTAAATAGTTACTTGTAAGACATAAGATGATCAAATACATTGACTCCTTATAATAGCAGTATGCAGAGGTTAAATATAAAATTTGCAGTCTAAACTGCAGAAATGAATGTATTGATTTGAAGAAATGTTTAAATGTGATTTCAGAACACTTGTTCCATACTGCCTGGTCCTTATCCTGGCTGCGCAGCTCGCCTCCTGCCAATCCAACTACGGTCTTCAAGGCAATGACGTCAGCTATGTGGACTTGGGCCTGCCACCAACCGCCGTTCTCGCCGGGAACGTCACGGAACTAGACTCGCTACAACCGGAAATCAAGTTGAACCGAACGATGGCCGTCTTGAACTGTGCAAACGGCTACATGCACGTTGAACTCAAGTTTAAGCAGCCATTTTACGGGCTTGTGTACGCGGACTTTGACCGTAACAGTGCTTGTTATGGCGCAGGAACGGGGGATGTGGTCACCATTCTTGAGATTCCCTTAAAAGGATGTGGCACCAGACAGGTACCTAGCACACGTTACCAGTTTAGTCATATCATTTTAGTTAGCACGTTACATCTGAAGTGGCAATACGAAGAAACATGTCTTGCTCATTTTTGCTGTCCCATCACGAAACAAATGGAGTAATATGAGCAGTAAAGTCGATCCCAAAATGGCAATCAGTAAAATATAAATGGACGAGTAGAACGAATGCTGTGAAAATTCGATTTAGTCGTTTTAGAATATGTAATGTGATTTTGTTCTTCTGTGCATTGCCACAACCAAGACAAGTTCACTTGCTCTACGAACCCTACCTTAAGTAACCTGACAATGAGAATGAATAATCTACCAGAAAATATTGTCATGTTCATTATTCAGCATTGGCTATTCTCACTCAGTATATCAATCAAGCCAGTGAGATAAATGAGATGGATTCAAATGATCATTTGCATAAGTAAAAAAATGGGTGTTGTGAGCAAAACCTAAGCGCATGACACTTTTTCGTTGTAGAAAAATCAACATTACATTTACAAGCTTAGGCCAACATTCACTCTTGACTTTTGGATTGGTCATCTAAAGAACTGCATGACTGATGCCCCTACAACCAAAGTAACAATTATGCGAAGGCCATATTTGAGATTTGCAAAAAACGAGCCCATGTGGGCTGAAACACTCTACTTTATCGCATAGCCAAAAAAATAGCAAAGTGCATGGGGTTTGGACAATCCTTAGTTTTGCCTTCATTCGTCCGACAAAGTCAAGTTGTAAGAAAACTGTGCACTTCTATACTTGGAAGGTTGTTGTAACATAAAACTGTGCATATACAATTATCACTCTCCTCTTCTAGCTGATTCATATCAGTCATGAGAGGAGGATGACGCTCACTCTGAAAATGAGCATTAGATGTTGTGTCAGGAAGGGATTTACTATTTTGGAATCTCGTACAGACAATGACTCCAAGCAAATCCTTGTGTTCGTAGGTATACGCACATGTTTTTTCTCGCCCCTTTCATTATCGTTGGTTTTCTATATAAAACACAACAATGCCCATATTTCATGTGCCAATTTCTTGAAATCGTATGTTCATTATTACTGTATACAGTATTCCCTTCTCTCCATCAAAGTCAAAAATGCTCGTCAAGTAGGCTAACGTGTGTAATGTTTAGTGGAAACAAGATTTACAATTTTGGTTGAAAAGAATGTATTTCCCTGAAAGCAAACATAATATGACCAAAGTTGTTCGATAATTTTTTTTTTGCAAAAACAAAACTTGTAGCCTTATTGCAAATTTTCATTTCAAAGAAAAGCGTACCACTGTTGCGGAAAAAATTGAGCCGAGATTTAGAAAGGTTGTAGAGGCAGGTTCACTTTTTGGGCATGATGACCGAGGAATCTCTCTCGCGAATACTACCTGGTTTTAAACATGACAATGCCATATTTGAAGTGTATATGAAGCAATATATGTTCAGATGACGGTGGACTGCAAAAATTAATGCATTCTTTGAGAATGCAGGTGGGCGTTAGTTCAAGTGTATTGTTGTTGTATGGCTTACATTGGTCTTGAGACTGAAAGGAAAAAGAGAATGGCACAAGTGAGTAGTGATGATGACGATGAGGTCATAATACGCAGAAGGATTTATACAGAAAGCGTGTTTATCAGGGACTGGGAGGGGACCATCGTTTGCCTGAACCCCAAAATGTATTACTCACGTTGAACAATCAATTTCCTTCATAAACATCGACGTTTTTATACATGCTCAACTAGTCCAGAAGTTGAACAAAGATCAAAAGCCAGTGAGTGAGCATTTATTTATCCGACACTCCATGACATTTGGTTAGTCTTGAAATTCAATCAAAGACAAGTCGATGCCGTGGGCAGTGACATAATAAGATTGAGCCCGATATCTGTAGTCCAATGTTCATGCCCACGTAGTACGTACACAATGCTAAGTTTTGTGTATGGTCAACGCGGAAGTGATTTAAGATTTTAAGAGTTGCTTGTGATGTCGTCTCACAATAGATCAATGGCAAATGTCATTATTTCAGAAAGTGGTCTAAAATATTTTGCAAATCCTATCAGAAAAATACAATGACCAACCCAAAATATATTATGACTCCTTGTCAAATCTTTGAATGCTGACCGACGACCATGAATGGAGTCATTGCCAGCTTGCACCTCAAATATATTCATGAAAAGTAATAAATTCTTAAAGTACAAGATCATAATTGATTTCTAATTTACTTTAACAATTCATGCACGTCAGAACCAGAATGTTAGACATGAAGTTTTGTCTAAAGTTTCTTGTTCACTTCATCTGGAAAAATTCATCGAGATTATTTATGGACACGAAAGACCTTGACTAAAAGATTAAAATGAAGCGTTTATCCATACGTGATCACTTTATTTTAGCTCTATTTGGAATGAAGTTCTGCCTTCGGTTCTTTAACTCTCTGCGAGCAATTGACTTATCAGCATTTTTTTCATGTCACATGCAGCATTGAATAGTGTAACTCAATTAACTCGTATGAAATCATTTTCTACGTTATTTCATAGGATCCAGCCCGAGTATTCACGAACAATGTCATTGTTCGCTTCCACCCTGGTTTGGAAATGGAAGGGGATGAAGTCATCACAGTTGTTTGTCGCTATCCGCCTCCTATCGTTCCAGCTCCTCCCTTGGCTATCTTGGCACCCCCAGTGTAATTCTAATGCGAAACACCAAACGCATAAAGTCGGAAATTATTTGCTGTTCTCAAATGCATGTTAACACAAACGTTTGCTTGGAATTTGCAGGCTAGCACCTCTGCCAAAACCACTGAAGGAGTTTGAAGTGCTGATGATAATTTGCACGATCATGTTCCTTGGAATTATGCTGCTTGGATTAGGCTGCTCTTACTACTGCCTCAAGCAGAGGAACATCCAGGTCATCAGGAAACGACCGTTCTCGTACGACTCCAACACATTAATATTTTATATATTCTGTGGACTACGAAATGAGAGACGCCTTCAATGACATGGCTTTAATGATGAATAAGTTAAAGATAAGTTATAGATAGATAGATAGAAGATAAAAGTAAGCATAATTACATTTCCACAGTCCAATGGAAGAGGAAAGCGAGAAGTTGTCTACAATAGAGTCCTTTTCTCATCTCAAAATCCCTCGAGTTCAAGCCCCATCCGCGAGCTCCTCAGAAGTACCGTTGGAAGAGACGATAGCTTCCGACTACCCATCCTCCATCGAAGACGGTCCACAACGACCGGACACAGTCTCCTCTGAATATTCTGACACTCACGCAGCGGTCGAGACTGAAGTCATTCCAGCAGCAGTGATTGCCAAGCCTCATTTCGAGGTGAATCTTCGCGTGGCTGAACAACCATTGCAAAGCACGGCATACTATGAGACCGAAGGATCCATCACGTCCATTGAGGAGGAGGTGGCTAGAACTGTGCACATTCCTGAGTTGCATCCACCTCCAAGGAGGCCGCCACCACTTCCGCCCGTCTTTGATCAAGTAATGCATAAAACTTTTGATATGTCGAAGCAGTTGTTGGAATATTTGGCATTTAAGAAATCATAAATAACTCCCGTTTATTTGAAATTCAGGTTCAACATGTTCACGTTCCCAAGAGGCACGTGCAAACCACTGAGCTTGTCGACCACCTCACGATTGTTGATAAAGACGAGATTGACACCGAAACTCGTTACGTACAGCCTGTGGCGATGAGAAAGCCAGAGATTTCGGTTCACACCGTGGACGATGTGTACTTGCAGGTATGCAATATTGTAGCTAATGTTAAAAAGTCAGTCTCAAAAGGCTCTGTAGCGCTATTAATGTTTGCAAATTTTGTGGCTAGACCATTGTGGAGAGACGATTGATCGAGGATGAAGAGCGTAAGACTCGAGAAATTACGCAACTTTATCGCAAAGACCTGCCCAAATGGGATGTCACCATTAGGACCCATCCACGAGATGAGGAAGAGCTATGGGAAAGGGGTAAGTTGAGCCACCTTCATTTGCAAAAACTTCATGCAGTTTTCATCAGTTCATGAAACTCATAATAACCCTGCAACGCTTTCTCCTTCAAAAGGCTCTGAAACAACTGAGGTCTCCTCAATTGGATGGTCTGCCGTGGAGGAAGCTCCCATTTTACCGAGCTACACGACCCTCAGTCAGGAGAGCTACATCCGACGCAACCAAGTCTCACGGGAAGACACTGACCGCACCACAGTGTCACGAGCTATGCAAAAACTCCAGCAGGATGACACTCAACTCTGGAACGAGAAGTGGAAAGTCCTCTTCCGCGTTCTCGAGTCGCCACGACCAGGAGACGACCACTCTGCAGTGGGTGAAGCAGATTACGACTCAGAAACTGCCTCCGTCCTCACCGAGGATGATCGAGAGCGTTGGAGGCAAATCATCACGACCGAGTCTACCCTCCGCAAACTCCTGACGGAGGCAACATACCGGGAAGACTATGAGCGCATTCGACGAGACACAAGATTTGAGAAGCTTTTCGAGCCAGAAAAGTGGGATGTCATCATCCGCACCATATCGTATCCGGAACAGCCAATACATGATGACAGGTTGTTTTCTGACTCGACAAGCGAGGTGTCTTCCTCCGTGTCTTCGTCTGCCCCAATCAAGCCGAACAGGATGTATCGGAAAAAATCCTCTGATACAACGGCAACCGAGTCGAAATCCATCACCGACGTGAGATCAATGACAGAGATGATGGTTGACTTTGGAGTGGATGACCATCGGGATGATGACTCATCAGTTGTCTCATCCGTTCCAGGCGGAATGGCACGCTCGATTGCCGACAGATCATCGACTGAAATTGTCGAGTTTGCACCGTTGGAGGAAGACACTGACTCTTCACTGGAAGTTGCTGGCACGTCCTCCAACAATTTCGCCAGAGTGCAAACTCGTCAGCAACTCTCACAGAGTGTTACACAATCCTCCGGAGTTGTGCAGCAGACAACGACCTCCAGCACCACTAACTTGTTCACTAGCACCACTAGACGCAATTTTTAACTTAATTTAACCTCATCAATAAAAATCATATTATCGTATAGCATCATCTCTCACAAAGACTAACTGTAGTCATTACACAGTTTTTTGGGGCAACATGTAATCATTTTAACTTATAGAGAGTAAACTGTTTTTACGCATTATAGCCATTTTTTATGGATTTGTCCTAAAAGTAACCTCAACTAACAAATACTAAAACTATGTTGAGTTTTTAGGGTTTTTATACATTTTGTACTCTCGGTTGATAATTTTCTTTTAGTTTTGTTTGAGAGTTTTGAGAAGGAAAAAGAAAGCTTGTAATAAATATAGTGCAACAGCGACGTTGTCGATGTGAGCGCGTTTTATGCAGCGACTTCTATATAAGTAAGTATATTATGTCAGTCAAGTGAGATTGCAATAAGGAGATCGTCATTTACTGGATTATTCCCATCCTTAGATTAACCTGTGGATCATGAAAAATCTGTTAAACGATTAAGTTGGATTGGTGCAATTTTTACTGCGATTTTATATGGAGAGAGTTAAGAAAATGGAGTGAAAGTCAGATATGCCATATTAACTACGTTGTAATTCTGAAGCATGCTTTAAAATTTACACAGATAGAGAAACCAAACCAAAACTAACGTAAGTTTCAATAACATGTACAAAAAAGCTGCGGAGCATTTTTAACCACGAATTTAACAGTATTCCTATTGTTATCAGTATGAAAAATAAACTATGAATCGCTAATAAATCGAATTGTTACTGCCAAACTGTGCGAGTGTTATCAGTATCACTTCTTTTTCCGTAAATGCAAATAGGCATTTGGTATTTCACAATGCCAAATCCGCACAATATTATACATGCATTAAAATTCAACGATTTCAAGTAACAATCTGCAAAATTACTTTTATTTTGTCTTGCCACATTCAACTTTTTTTTAAAAAAAAACAACAACACAATTAACTATTACATTTAGAATCAAAGAAAATCCTTTTCCACTATCGAAACTTGTAACATCAACCTTCATGGACAATCTTCGTTAACTTCCCATGCAACATAAATAAAACAAAGGAATTTTGTACCTTCTACTCTACAACTTTCTGCGCAAGCTAATTATAAATCATCACAAATTATGAACATTAGTAAATCGTTTTCAATATCTTTGTGAAGTTCGAGGTTACCACTATATAGGTGGAAGAGTACTAATTATCGCAGTCATCGCCATATATGTACGTCGTAACCGTAGCCATCCTTGTCATTAAATACTTGTTTAAAGATATGGCCGATGCAGCGGAGACCCGTAAATTCCTGACTGCTGATACCGGGATGCGTGTTGTTATCCTTTCAGTTCTGCCACTGAATTCATTCGAAAGACATGAATACCGGAAGTCCATCTCCAACGTTGTTCAAAGCAATGGCGTTCGCACACACGTACTTTCTCGCCTTGTATGCAAATTCGCTTTGCCGAGCTCAAACCTCTGAATGACGCGTTGTTTACAAACACAAACATACCAGTGTCTAATGTTTCTCACTCCACTTTATGCAATAAATAACAGAGAACTAATAAAATAACTTACAATTAGTAAAAGTATCCTCGAAATGAGTAGTGCGAGTCGTGACCATTAACAATAATTGTCGCTAACTGAAAAACTGAAAGTTTCTACACACAGGTACCTCCGGACTTGCTTTGCGGTAGTCCTCCAACTTGTGTGTATCAGAGTACACCTTAAATTCAGTGCGTGTCCACACACACCGCCACATACCACATTCCTTTCAGCAAAGAAAATTATAAAATCATTTAAATAGCACTGGTCAATCAATCGTCTCTGTAGTAAAACCGAGTTCGTTAACAGTTAATATCATTAAAAGTACATCAAGTACTATAAAATAGGTAGCCATTCCATATTGACTTTTCATAAAGCTGAAAGCGAATTTCTTACAAATTTTAAGGCAATTAACTAGCTTTCATATTTTACAAGTCTACCTCTAATAATTCATGCACCACGAGAAGAGACCAAATACATTACACGTTTACCTTTCTGAGTCTGATAACGTTACCTGTAACTGTCAAACCCCAGTTCATTTAACAATCCTATTATAATAAGCCGAGCTTATTCCATAAACTGACTTACTTCACACGTAAAATAAAATACTAAATGAGTGCTACATAACATGTTTACAATTTGTAATCTAAAAAATATTACAACGTAATTAGCGCCATTAAGTTTCTCAAATAAAATAAATACCTTTCAGTTACAACTTATCATTATGCCTTTTTTGTCTGTGATTTTAAACTAAAGTACGAACAAGATAACAACAATGTCACTAAACCTTGGTTTAAAAAAGCAGACGATAGAAACAAACACTTACTTAGTTGAGACATTTTTACATGTTTACATTTCAACAAAATGGTACTAGACCACATTGCACTGGTGGTGGTGATAAGAAGAAAACTGCTCAACATGTAATGCCTGTCGCAGTTCCAGTGGCCATCATACATACACAAATTGGACACAAGTGAAGTCTGCCGGAACAATTTCACAGATTTGATATCATTATCTACTATACAATTTAGCAAATATTTTGCAGTCGTATTCTCCACTTTCCTTCAAAGCAACAAGTTGCACTAGTAATAATTTAATACCCTTGTAATTCTGAAACCGAGCTTACACATGTTAAACAGTATAATAAAGGTCTTAGATTATGTGCTATTATATTTTTTGAGATACTACATTTTGAAGGATTTGTTAAAGTGCTGAAAGTAAGTTTGACAATTATACAACCGATTCAAGGTTTGGGTTATTGCTTATGCGACACGGAGTTTACCGAAATTGGTAAATTTGGATACTTTTTTCAGGTATATGAGTCAGATTTAGCGACTGGAACCTAAAAGCACACAGATAGTACAGGTCATTTTTCATCATCGAATGTATGGGTGCACTAGTCACATTTAAATGCAAATCAGAATCAACTTACCACTCCGAACTTCGATGATAGTAAAATCCTTCAATAGAAGCATCTGATTTAGTAAAACATATATAATAAAAGCCAGCAAAGCTTGCACCGGAGATGTCTGTAATGTAATTAAATTAATTTTCTATTATCTCAACTAATTTCATGCCGCGACTTCTCGGCAACGAAAACTGCCCATAGGCATTTGGATCAAATATATCCTTTTGCAAAACATTTAATAACATTTTCTGGCATTCCGACAATGTGATGAATAATATTACAAAAACATACCTGCAAAATCACTTCAACATCGTAGCAATTCCCTTTCGACTTCTGATGACCCTGAAACCTTGATCCGTTGTACAGTAACGACGGACATACTCCAGGCTGCTTAGAGTTCGCTGGGAGGGGAGGAAAGATTTTCTCAGTTCTTACAGGCATGGTGTGCGTCTTCGTGACCCCTCTGCAGGGACCTGAAGAAGGCTCTACAGGTGACACGAGTTTTCGCCGCCGGAGAAGATCCTCTCAATAAAGTTCTCTCGTTCCTTCCCTGCTGAAATATGGAACAAACATAATTTGTTTAAAATCACATATTAAAAAATTTAACGATACTTAACTAATGACTGGAATCTGTAACCAGTTGTACCACAACTAACTAGGCAGAGAAGTGAAACCTTGATAAAATTATTCAATTATCAAGGTTTCACTTCTCTGTCTTTATTAGTATTTGCAGATAAAATGTACGTGCACTCTTGTCAGACGGATTTTGAGAGAATTTTGGAAAACAATACAAATAACAAATTGTCTACTACCCGTTACCGCACAAAATCATTTGCGTAACTTGACAATATTGCTCAACAAAAACAACTTACTACGAGTACCACGACCCTATGAAATGATCAGTGATTATTCTGAAAATCTAGCTTTGTCTGAGTGCTGCCGAGTATCCTTCACCAGTCACCAGTCACCACATCACCAACCATACAAAAACAACGAACCAAACTCGAATTAACTTTTTGGATAGGACATTTAACAGTGTCCACACCAGATTATCACAGGTGGTCGTCACTCGTCAGTAATTGCTCAACATCAACCACTCCTTTCCCTACACATTCTACTCAACGTCCAGAAAACTGAAAGGTTTCACTGACAGACCACAACATGAGTGAAAGTTGAAGTTGGCTTCAACTCCAACAGTCTCTATCTGTTACAGTTTTCGGTACGTATTTGAGACCGATATACGATTACCGTAAGCGTGAATTTTACAATAGTTATAAACAGGTCCTTCAGCCTTGCACTTGAAATAAAACTTTTATATGCCTCCTATACACTAATCTTCGGATTAGGCTACCCTCTTAAAAAACTGTCAAGTGCACCAACCCTGTTCCATAAAATTTAAAGCCTATCACATTTCTCGTCTTTCCTCAGTAACCTGCTTTCACTCCTTGTTTACACACCAAAAGTCATTTCACACACAAATTATACATTTTTTCTTTCACAAAATTTCACATTTTAAATCAAAAGTACGTACTTAATTAACATATCTCTAAATCTTTAGTAATCCGAACATATCAGTCCAATATATCTCGATATTACGCAATACTATTGTACTCTCATCTTATTCACTTACTCAAGCCCTTTCACGAGGCGGTCATCACACAAAGTAGCAATCAATTAAAAATTAATCTCCCTTCTAATTAAATGACGCTGTACAAAAAATTCGTAAAATATTTTTGTACACTCGTCGACACGTCCCTGTTTTCTCCTACGTAGCCACCGTAGACGATAATACTTTTTAGAGAGAGATTCACTTCATCCTTTTCATAGTTGGTGGCGGTGAGACTTTTTTATGCAACGACACGACACACACACGGGATTGCATAAAAAAGTGTACACATCTCTGAAATCACAGGTCGTCAACATATCGTGAAAAAAAAAATCAGTGCAACATATTATTAGCTGAGCTGTTTTCATATTCAAGTTTTTCCTCTCTAATCCTATGCTCATACAACGTTATCTCTTTAAACTTTACAAACCCTTTTTTCCTCTGACGTCTTATGCGCCTCATTGAGGATAACATTTTAATGAGCAATTTTTTGTGACCATACCTGCTCCAAGCAGCGTTCCTGTGAGCACACTTTGTCCCCAAAACGATGATTATAGAGCTTGTTTTCACTTTATTGAGATGTAATATTTGGCTGATTTTGGATAAACTCACATTTTTCTCTCATAGTTTAACCAAATAGGTTTTGGAGAGAGACGGTGAGATATTAATTGATAATATCCTTTTGTATGGACTTTAAAAAATTGTGTGCATCGAGTATGCCGAGCGCAGTGGTTGTGAGAGTGCAATCAAAAATGAATTTTCTCTCTAGCTCCTTCCTGATCCTCTTGAGCATATGCATGCACACATTGGAGTCTAGTGTGAACAATATGATGCCAACGAAAAGTTTGTGAGATGAGGTGGTATATCCCAGTGCATATCGCAAGCCATTTCAAGGCAGCCCAAAAAGCTCACTCAACTCACACGAAAACGAAACGTAGTACAAGAAGCGTAGCGATATGTGTGTGATGTAAATGTGTACCTCAACTTCACATTGATGTGCTCATCTGTCTCTACTACGCAAAGATTTGTAAAAGGGTCGAATATGTGAGCTCATTCGCTATAGCAAGTATAACGGCGAAATGGTGTAAATTCCAAAAAAGTGCACGTAGGTACACATGTAATGAAGGAAAGTCGAAGATGTGGATCGTGTGAATTTCATGAGAAAATGTTTTTTTCTGTGTTTTCATGAAAATGGGAGATAAATTAAGCTAGCTATTAAGAGTTTAAAATCAAGGTTTTCAATCCGATCACTTCCTGCACTGAATGCGAAATAACAAAATTGTTTTCCTAGTTTTTTTACTCGTGACTAGATGCAAGATTACAAGACTTGCAATGCATAGCATTACTTTTCTGTAATCCGCATGACATGATGAGCGAGCTTTGGTCTAGTTGGAAGCTTGTTGGAAGGTCCCGAGATTTCGCGAAAAAACATTTGCGTAAACACCGGTTTATACACTTGTTCCAAACCAACTTGGCGTAGTACGTTCAACGTGCTACGTTGTAAAATGTGCGCATTTGCATACTTCAAATTGTAAAGCACTATGGGAACATGCACATATTATATCATCATGAAGGGTGGGTACCTCATATGTGAATTGATCATATTTGATGAGGGGTAGTGGGTAGGTGCCCCCATAGCAGATGATATCATCATAAAAAAATTCAAATTAGCCCTTTTCAAGCCATTAATTACACAAATGTGGAGTGCGTATTTTGAAAAAAG
>JAHZMW010003085.1:0-12505 GCA_027743745.1 Alloscopus bannaensis
TAAGAAGTTGTGGTTCACATTGGCCTTTAGTTCCTGTAATTTTTTCCAAAGAATTAAATAGACTCATTCTTTGACTATCATAACAATGCCATACGTATAAATAACAAACTTACCTTTGCACTTAGAATGCCATAGAATAATTTACCAATTTGACTTCCAAGAACTTGATGAATCCTAATTAATAAAACCTTTTCAAACTGCAAGCTCCACCCTTTTCCTTAAGAACCTTGCCTGCAGCACTCAAATCGTTTCATGCTCTACATGCCAATTATGCTGCAACGTCAGCTCAATGCAATGCATGAAATTAACTGAATAAAATATCGTCACCATAATTCCAGTTTATCAACAGCAATAAATCGAATCGCGTAATAAACTAATAATTCACATGTCTCGACTGTACCTAATATCAATATAATGTAGTATGTGTATTTCAAATCGACTCGAGATTACATTTTGGTTACGAGTAATCCGTGCAACATTTTAACAAGCCGTCTCTTCATTGTAATAAAATACATTTGTATTATAAAATGCAGTTAATAATTATTGTGTGATCGTAATGAGTGTTGAAAATAAAAATTAATCTCATCTCTTGAGTCATTGACGACTTACAAGTGTAAAGTGTTATTGTAAACGAAAAAATGAATTTGACGATGAGAAGCTCTCATGTTACTCGCACAACTGCTATAATGCTGACAATGAGTGCTGAACTTGCGAAAAGTAGACTGAAGGAAGAAAATCGGCGAGGTTGGCAAGATCTCGTCTCAGTCTCATCTTGACTGAGTTGCATCCACTACTACCAGCACAAACCGGCTAGCTTTGCTGCACCATCCCAAAGTACGACATTCACTGTGGTTTTACTCAATATTCAGTGTTGTGTCGAGCCATTGCTGTTGAATTTTGCCGAAAATAGAGAGAGAGAGAGCGCGATAGATAACTACAAAACACAACTGCGCTGCTGTTCACTTTGTTGCGTAGATCACAAAGAAAATATTACAGGAAACAATAAAGGGTCCGAAAGGGTGAAAGTTTTGTCAGCCTTACCCTCTCATCTCTCCCCTCATCCTCTGATCGTCAAATTCGTCAAAATCTCCAGCGCTTTCACTTTCACTCAAAAGTTGAGGAATGACGCAACGAACGTGGAATCTACTTAAATTCCGGAAACATATCTCATCTGAACCAAATTCCGCATTATTAACTATTAGCAGAGTTTGTTCTGTCACGTTCGATACATTAAAGGAAGTCTGACAACGTGTTCTGAAATGTGTAAGAGAGAGCTTCACTTTGGAGGAACACGTCCGCATAATTCACTTGAAGAGAAGGGAACGTGAACATTGTAGTAACTTAATAATAATTATGCCAGAAACGTGAGGCAGTGTTGTTGGCTGTCTGAAACGTTGTGCGAGGTCTGTAAACATCGTAAACCAACAACGGACATGCCTGTGCGTATGTAATTGAATTCAAAGTGCAAGCTTTAACCATTCCCTTTCCACAACACTCTCTCATGAAGATCAAAGACTATTATGAACTTGAGATAGAGTAAGCCACTTCTATCAACTTCACTCTCTCAGATGAGGCATACAAAGTCATAAAAAGTTAATCAGTGAGTGGTTATTATGATGTAAATACATAGTACGTATTAAAATGTAAAGATTAGACACTTTCCAATCTATACACATCGCACAATTACTACCAAATACGGACAGACGTTCACAGCTACGAGACGCAGCATTATCAGTATAGGTAAATAGCTACAAATCAGTTCTATTTATTGTGCAACCCGATTCTACAAAGACTTGAGAGTGGGAATTCACCATTTTTAAGGGGACTTGCAATTCCCCATGTTGACTCTGAGTGAGACTGTTGTAGCGAGGTAGGCTATTGAGAAAGAGAAACGGAGAGTCGAGTGAGGGGAACGTTTTGTGGGGTAAGGACATATCTCCGGGGTTTTTCCAAGGAGTGACGGATGCGTCACTCAAATTTGAACTTTTTATCTGTACTTTTATGGCGGTGCGGTGTCATAAACGAATTGTATAATCATCAAATCCTGACTGGTTTACAGGTGAGTGAGTAAATAAAAATTGTCTTACTCCTACAGCTTTCACATGTCAATAGAGTAGGTCATTTTGATTTAGTTTCACTGGTAGCGTGTACCTCATATTATATTACTAAAGGACAAAACTTTTTCAATGCGTGGGCCAGAGGTTACAATTCATGAAAGAAACCAATCCACCTCACCGACAAATCGTGATGGTGAAGTTATGTATCTCCATTTTTATGTAACCGACGACTGTTCGTATTTCATACGGCGGGCATTCATATTCAAGAGCCCGAAGCGTTTCGTTAGATTACTATTCATATTGATGCACACATGTGCAACTCACTGCACAAGCTGAAAGGAAACAAGGCCCTTAGAATGAATATTTATGTTATTAATTAAAAGCAAAAATATGAGAAGCAATTGAATTACGAGAGGATCGGCGACACTGTTTTTGTCCAACATCAATGAAAACTTTTACCTTACCTGCTCAGTCATCTATTACGGTGGTCTCCCTCTTGTCCTCTTTTCCTGGAGGCTTTGTGCTATATTGTGGTGATGGTAAAAAGAGTAAATTGGCATTTCCTCCTTTATGTGTGCAGAATGAATGATAATGGGAGACGAGGGAGAAGAAACTCAAATAATTATATTGCCTTTATAAGCTGGCGCTGTTACATATAAATATGTGTGCCATATTGAGCATGTAATTCGTTATAAAACACATACAAATACCTGCAAGACTTGTACTCTCACTTTATAGCGCAATAATGAGTCCTGTAATTTGTCACTTTTACAAAGACCCGCAAACCAGTCACCACTCTCAAAGTGAACCACTAATACGTGGCATGCGCAAGCCACAGATTTGTGAAGATGAAAGCATCAAGGAAATTTAATTTAATTTAATTTAATGTAATGGAGGATGATGAAATAAAAGATGTAGTATGTAATATCTGGTAGGTAGATGAATGCCAAGCGGCTGCAACTGTGTGTACCAAAGACTGTTCAAAGCTTGTAGTCAAATTTCTAGCCGCACACACATTATCCCTAACGCAGATATGGCGATTATATCGTTTCCACATGAAAGCATCGTTTCGAAGCAAACTGGTTGCAACCATTAATACAGGGTTTTCCTGGTCTTCGACTCTAATTACACTTATTTCTCTCTTACTGTGTAAAGATCATATTGTAATATTTTATATTGCGAAACTTGCAGTTATATTGCAAAAAACCGAGATATGTAGCTCGCCTCGCCTTATCGTTTCTTTTCAGAAACTCACTCTCCCAAGTTCAGGAGAAAAAGTTGGATCGTTTTCAAAATAAAAATGGCCAACGCTCTTTTCTCTTTCTAACTGATAAAAGTGAGCATGCACACAAGGAGAGCCAATAAAAAAGTTGGATCGTTTTCAAAATAAAAATGGCCAACGCTCTTTTCTTTTTCTAACTGATAAAAGTGAGCATGCACACAAGGAGAGCCAATAAAATGGTGTGGGTAACAATGGCGTGCATGGTGTTTCATAATTATATTGAATTCTTGCACTATAATGCGTAAAAAGTTAGGAAAGCATCTATGCCTACAATACAACTACATGAATCACTTGAATTAGATCAAGTAGGGCTGCAACAGGGACACCCATTCCAGTTGTAATGACTTAATCGCTAGTTTCCATCTTGCTCAATTCAGCTCCAGCTAAACCTTGTTTCCACCGTCAGTTCCATCTCACAATGCCCACTGTGCTGGCTAAAAGCATACATTTCACATTTTATGACTCCCTTGCCTCTTATACACCTCTTATTTTTTCGGAGAAAACTTGCTGGAAATTCACGGGGTTTACCTCTCTGCTACGTGACAGCATTGACTATCTATGTGCCTGACAGGAAAACGGTTGCTTCCCGTTTGTTTGAAGTACCACTACCACCGCACACAACACTTTATGCTCACACTGTATTTAGTCCGATTGTTCGCTCCATTGAAGCTTCAACGGTATTATGTTTACACTTCAACTTGTTCTAAAGACTTTGTGTGTATCTAAATCGCACTTCGTGCATACTAAGCACACGGGGCGAATTTAAGTAAATATTCGTTAGAGAAAAATCTGAAGGAAAAATATATGCACAAGTGGAAGCCACTTTCACAGGAAATCTTCACTGTTTATTCGGTGTACTTTGTGTCTTCGATCCATTTTTGGGAGTTTTCGTTAGAGCTTATTACTTTCCAGTGCCTGCTCCTTTCCACAATATACTTGTATGAAATGACGAAGTAATATCAAGTCTATTAGGTGAGATGATGTACATATCAGCATTGTCGTCATCTTCCATGCCTATCAGCATGTCCTACTCATATACCCGTAACCTTTACGGAAGCATGTTGAGTGCTAAGTGGTCTGAAAGAGAGCTTATTTTTGTCAAAATCGTTCGGCACACACGCACGCACTTCACTATCTCCTGATAAGGGCCTAACTTAAGGACAATGATAGCGTAATTTACGTAGTTTGTTACTCAGTGTGCGACAAATATGGATCAAGGGTTGGAGTTCAGACAATGCAGCATAGGTTCCTATATTGACGAGAGATATTTAACGAAGACTGTAGCTTGAATACAGCAGAATCTGTCTATAGTGACCTCACAACTATAAAACAGAAGGTTTACATCAGCTGTAAAGGTCTTGTAGATTAGAACAAGAACCATGTTAACTGTAATTTTGAAGCATGACTGAGGCAGGTTATCTTACATAAAACGCAGGCTATTGTCGTGAATGAGAATTTGAAATGTAATATGAAAACGGTAAATATCATAAAATGCTCATTCGTTTCCTGCAAACTTCAAGCAAATGCAAATTAATATTTTTCAAATTCTATGAGTAGTTGAAGGAGTTATGCGGCTACAAAATTAGAGATGATTTGCATTGTCAGGTCTCTTAAATTGTTGACAAGTACAAAACGAGAAACGCAAAAGTATTTCTTTATGAGTAAACTTGTACAACAAAAGGGCATAAAAACAAAGGACCGGTATATGAGGGGCCACTATAAACCTATTTCACAGTATGTATCTGCAGGGGAGTTACGAGAGGAGAAGAATCAACACTGCTGAACTCCATTTTAGTGCAACTCTTCGCTTCATATTTGATGTCATGTCATGATATTCACTCATCCGTTCATTATTTTGTTGTCGTCAGATTTAGTATGTACATTGTCCAATTTCCGTAATGTGCACAGGCAAGGAAACAATGCAGAATTTCTCGGTGCAAATGCAGACAACCACTCCAGCATGCGAAAAAAGTTTTATGCTTAATCAAAACACAATTTGTACGTCTTTTTGCTCCCCAATCTGAGTCGCTCACTTCTGCCAGCCTACTCCGCTACACGCGTGTTTCTAGTTGAATTATGCTTATTACAGCATTTGTGGAGGGGATGAAGATATATGGGGAAAGGAATGTTCCTACTTCTTGTTATTTTACTTCCTGATTACTTTTCGACTGGGGATTGTTGCCAGCTCCAACATTATTTTACTTCGACCCGTCCGCCCTTCTGTTTGTGCTCCAGAACTTCCTCGAACCTTTGCATTGTTGAATGATGTCGGAATTTGTACGGGTTGTAGGACAGATTCGAAGGCAATAGGGGAAATTTTTGGTTAAATTCGTGATGATAGTGATTGGAAAATTGCAAATTACTGTACGCCACACAATTAACGATTCACTCACACTGAAGAATTGGAAAGACTTTGCGTTGATAACGTTGTTGATTATTTCATGGCCATTAGCACGTGGCATTGGCATTCATTGGCCATTGGCATGTGGCACAGCAGCCACACTGGAACTTGTACGAAACAAGGATTGACAGTGGTTTCTAACACATGCAGAGGACATTAGGGTACTTTAAGGGTCCTACACAATGGTTGATCACAAAGTTTATTGCGTTATATACAACAACGACGTGGTACCATACATATTCTTGGCCAAAATTTTTTGAAAATAGTAATAAAACTGTCCTCCATAGGTTTGATAGTACGTTTCCTCATGAGCTAAAGCATCCAAGCCTTTAAGGCCAAATTTTCTTGAAAGTGCTGTCGTCTGTGCCATATAGGATTCTTCTTTTATTGCAATTTGGATATGTTTGCCAAGAAGCAGAAGAAATGACGGCTATTCTGGAAAAAGCTCTGCTTCTCTCAGTGCTAGTTTTGTAAGTACCCAGGCTAAAATCCGTAGTTATCGTTGTAAAATATTTTATCTTGAAATATGGGCGTCAGAATAAATTTGCGTAGCATCTATTCAGCATCCTCCATGAAAAATATGTACCATACAATTATATATTCTGTGGTCTTTGCAAACTGTCGACACGTAATCGCAAATATGGATTAGTGGATGGATTTGTATCGTGTATTAAAGTCATAGAATGCGCATATTTTCTTACAATAGGCTCACAAGATATAATTAGGCGAGTGAATGAACCTCTTCTATTGCAAAACAGAATATCACATTAAAATGCTGCCCACACGTTCTCCAAGTTCTCAACATCATTACGTAATGTATGTATATAATCTTCAGCTTCATTACCCCGTTAAATAATGATTTCTACTAATTTCCCCAGAAGGGAGCGTGCAAACGACATGCTTGCAAGAGACGATATCCATAAACAGGAAATTGTGATGATTTGTTTTTTACACCTTTCCCACTTTACGTGTTCATTTCTGCTCGTAAAAATCTGTAGGCGAAAAACGCAAAAAAAATGCCTGTGCTTAAATTCTAGTTAACAAGGAGTAACTGAACAGGAACAGACTTTTAAACATGCAAAACAAAATATCACATTAAAATGCTGCCCACACGTTCTCCAAGTTCTCAACATCATTACGTAATGTATGTATATAATCTTCAGCTTCATTACCCCGTTAAATAATGATTTCTATTAATTTCCCCAGAAGGGAGCGTGCAAACGACATGCTTGCAAGAGACGATATTCATAAACAGGAAATTGTGATGATTTGTTTTTTTACACCTTTTCCATTTTACGCGTTCATTTCTGCTCGTAAAAATCTGTAGGCGAAAAACGCAAAAAATGCCTGTGCTTAAATTCTAGTTAACAAGGAGTAACTGAACAGGAACAGACTTTTAAACAGAGTGACGTGACGACAGCAGCATGTTAGGTCACAGAAGCATGTGATTTCCTCCGTGTCTGCATACAATCGTAGGTACTTTTTGGTTATGAGACTTGGTCAAATTACTTGCTAGATTACAGATGTAATCATGTGGCAGGCTTGTGGTGTGGCTGTAGCCAGTTACCACTTGAAGCCTACGGGAAGGTGAAGGTTAAACTCACAAATATCAAGTGTGGTCTTCTCTGTTCACATTCATTCTGGTCATAACAAGGACTGCTGATTTTATGGAATTGTAAATAGCATTAGATGATTTTGCCCGGAGCTGGAACGCTCTGCTGACGGATTTTAATGTGTTATTTTTTAGTACGCTTTAGTATGCCTTCTTCCCGTAATTATTATTTAAAGTTGAAATATTTTGTGCTATTCAGAACAGCATCAAATGGCAGGTCTTACTGATGCAAATAGCTTTCACTATTCACCACGCGGAAAATTGTTCGCGTTAAATCAATATTGGTCTTTGGTTTTTGAATTTGTACGTCAAATGTTCTAGCCATCAAATTATCCGGATGCAGTTGCAATGTTTGAGGCCTCATCTGCACTCTGGCAAACGTTGGTAAAATGCATAAGCATGTAATGTTTGGATGGAGCTGGTTTCAGGGCTTATTAGGGTTATAATATGTATGACTTATATAAGAATACTTACCGTGCCATGACCTGGCCATGACAGTTTTTAGGCATGACATTTTTAAAGCACAGCAATCTCATGTCAGCGCAATTATAGTAGAGTTATTATTGGCAGCAGGAACCTAAAACTACCGATTCAAACCAGCTAAAAAGTGTAAATAGATGCTTGAAAATAACGGAGCGCGTTACAGCAACTTTATTGCAGTTCTGTGCTAAACATGATTTTCAATAGTTTTTTTATAACTGCAAATAACCAACCAAAGAAAAGTGATAATAGGAGAGTTAAAATACAATTAAGAAGTTGGTGTAAACGGATTATAAAGATGATGGGGGATACACTAAACCGACTTGATTTAATGCTCATTTGATTTTACAAATCTGAATTTGCAATTGCTAAATAGTGCATTCAGTGTGTTGTTCTTGTTTGTAGTCAGCATCCAATGTAGAATTTTGAGACATTGCTCAGTCGGGGCTGAAGATCGTGCTCTATTTTAGCAGTATAAGCAGTAATAGCTAGTCGACAACAGTATGCTGTTTCATTAAAGGTGCTAAACAAGCATAATTTTAAATGAATGCTTTTTGAAACATTAATAGCCAAAACCAATGCAAGTGGCTAAATTGGAGCAGTTTGCTTCAACTTGAAACTAGAGAAAAACATCTTACTGCACAATCCAATTTGAGATTTTGTCTTCACTGTTTGTTATCATAGTCAAAGAACAGGGTACAAACGTAGTTTTCACAAGTAATTCGCCTGCAAACTATATTTTCTAGTGATTGATTTGCATTGTATTTTAAAGGAAGTATTTTCACAATGATGAAATTGTTTGTAAAGCATACCACACTATGGAATAGACGCTTCCATTTTGCAGGCTAGATTTGAATGGAGATTTCTTTAATTTGAATTTACTGTTGTTTTGACTATTATCATTTCTGTATCACTATCAGCAAAAAAATAAATTATGCAATCAATTTGATTGGGTCAACGAATTCTACTTCTAAAGTAGCTTTTGTTTTGTCAAACCGTGATTAAAAAGTTTCAAGTGCACAGTCTTTTCTTATAGGAAGGAGCCAATAGTTATCGAAGGTATAGACTTTGTACTTGGAAATACTTAAGAGCGGTATTGTCAAACCGTGATTAAAAAGTTTCAAGTGCACAGTCTTTTCTTATAGGAAGGAGCCAATAGTTATCGAAGGTATAGACTTTGTACTTGGAAATACTTAGGAGCGGTATGAAATGCGTATATTCAAAATGTATCCAATTACGACTATTACTTTTTGAATGCATGGTTATATCTTGCGGAAATTTTGACACATTTGATTTTATTGATTATATCATAAACTTCTGAACTTCTATACGTTCTGATACAATACAATTATTATATTGGTATTAAAATATTTGTATTCGCATTTGGAGAAACATGTTTTATGCTGGTGTTTATTCAGCACAGTGGAAGAAAGATTTCCAGGGGGTCCACCTGGTTTAAGTGCAATGGACCAGTAAATCACGTTCAAAATCAATCAGTTTACAGGTTACCACTCACAGTTGGTATTGTCAACAGGACCCATGTGCTCTTCATTGTATCCATAATTTCTAATTATGCTCCGGAGCACATTAAGTGTTATCTCATCGTCATACATCGGGTCTCGAGTGAGCAACGCGACTGTATCCAGGCTGTACTTAAAATGCTCTGCGAGAAACACGTTTTCGCAAAAGTAGCCCACAGCCCAATTCTCATAGTCCGTCTGCATCCAGATCACAGGTGCTACAAGCAAAATTCATTTTCTCTGAATTGCAACAAATGATTTTCTAAATGATAGTTGACAGTTTGATTTGGGAAGAAAGAGCTCTAAAAGCCTATGGTCTTACAAACTGGGTCTGCAGGTAGGTTGTTTCCATCCACCAAAGACCACACGGATTCCAAGAGGGGAAAATCTGTAGTTTCGGTTGTGTAGTTGGCAATCGAGATAATTTCAGTGTCATCTGAGTCAACAATATAACTAACATTCCCATTCATTTTAGATCGAGGCCAAAACAGTTTGAATAATATATCTGTGGAAAGATTGAGTACCGCCGCGTACTGTCTATTAAACGCAACGATTCCAGGTGAATTTGTGCTCTCCATGTTCCAGGTGTGGCATTTTGTTGGCCCAAGAACAACCATATCGCTTTCCAAAATGTAGTACCATTCTTTCAAATACCATGTGCCTGCAAACTGAAAATTGAAAACATTACCGAAAACCTAAAACTTTTGACATTTCAAATCAGATTGGTAATACAATCAGACATGCTATCAATGACTTAATACAATACCTACCTTTTCCACATCAAAAGATGCGATTGGTCCATAAACCGTCAAATTTTTACACGCTCCATACGGAGCTCGATTGTGTGAAATTGGGACAAATCCTGTTGTAAGATAAACTCCACAGAGTAATGCCAGAATTCCGAAAGTTGTGGAATACATTTTGTGTTATAAAATATATGTCCAATTGTTTGCTATTGATTTGACGGCAGAAGCAGTTGTGAGAAACACAATCAAAATCACTCGACTTTTACCACGAGTTATCGATTGCACCCATCAACCCGGCTCATTATCTAAGAAATCTGAGTATGTGTACCATTCTCATCATCCGCGGTTATCGAGCTAAAACTTTAAGGTTGTACTTGTCAGATAAGAAAGTGTGCACCACACTGGGAAGTATGGATTGAAATAAAAGCTCATGTGACTCAAACTCATGAATATCAGGAAAATGCATGGAGTCATTTTTGCTCATGATAGACTGGCATAATCCATCACGTGAAAGCCTCTGACGTTTCCGACCAGCATTCATTAAAATTGTGCACTCAAATGCAAAGAACCAATACAGCTCATTGTGTGGAGATTTCCATTTTCCTTTTGCAAAAGCGAGTGTAGAGAGAGCCCTTCAAAAAAGAATGTTTTTCAGTTCCAACGAACACAAGCGGAAACAGATTTTGCACTGTTCAAGTATTCACCATTCATTCATCATTACTACTTGGTTACATACACTCGTTCATCATCATTCTCATTTCTTTTGGATTTTAGAACAACGTTCACGTAATTTTAATACAAAAAACTGTTCAGCCAGAGAATTTGAAGCTTCGCATTTGCGGGCCGGAAATGTGTGTGTGTAGCAGAACGGTTTTTATGGTGGAAAATGAACTAAATATTTGTGGAGCAACGTGGTCACGTAGAACTAATCTGACAAAATCCTCAGAATTAGTCAAAATAAAATTTCTTAAAGAAGTTGGTTTAAGACGACTCTCGCGGGCACTTCCAAGAAGTGACGCATTTCTACAGAAAATTGTTCCTCTCTTGGGAATTTCTTGGGAAGTAAAAGCAATTTCTTTGGATGTTGTTTTCGCTTAAGGATAACTGTATTTAATACTACAATAGAAAGTTAAATGTGAATTATACAGCTTGTCAAGCCTTAAGGTGCAACTTACGCTAAATGCCACGGATGCAGTGGCCAAAATTAATTTTTTCACTGACACCTTCTACAATTTGAAGCTCTATTGCGTACATAAGGAGTTGAGAAAGTGAGGTTGGAAAGTTTAGGACACAGTCGGAATGAAATATTACCACTGAATGACACAAAGCCGCCCACGTCATTAAATGCAGAGGACAGGCGAAGAGGTCTGAAAAATGTGGAAAAGATATTACTTGGTAAAAAAGAAGGGATGCAAACACAATGCGGGAAGCCATAAATGTTACGAGAACGTCTTCAAAACATAATCCTAAGCCTTTCAATTATATTTTGATAGAAAAGGATC
Source organism: Alloscopus bannaensis (assembly GCA_027743745.1). NCBI lineage: Eukaryota > Metazoa > Arthropoda > Collembola > Entomobryomorpha > Entomobryidae > Alloscopus > Alloscopus bannaensis. The sequence continues at coordinate 11,601 of JAHZMW010003085.1, forward strand.
TTTTTGTCTTCGCAATAAGTGATTTATGGTTTTACCCCCTTCGTAATATATAATGCGTAAGCATTTATGCTCACTATAAAACGGATGGAAGAAAATTCTCTACGCTTTCTGTGATACCGTGAACTTTGAATAAAGTTGGACATTGTGTATGTCACAAGGTCACAAGGCCGTACACAAACAAAAAGAAAAATATTATAGGGCATTGTACGTAGATACCAATCCTAAATAATAAAATTAATTGCACGGGGGCCCTAAACCGCGAATATGACTTCCTTATTGTTAAGGTCGAAATGTTGAAATCAACCAATTTCGTAAAGTTTCCGTTCAATTGTCAATTTCCACACTTCCGGCCATTTCGTAAGAGTGTTTAATAACAATTAATACTCCTCTTTTCATTGGATGCGCTCGAGCAGACAACTGGAACACTTTTCTCTTGTGTTCACACTATTTGATTTCATTTAAAACTCCCAACTTTCTCGCAAGACGACGATTGGTAATTGTACAATGGGTGAGCCGTCGCAGTCTCATTCAGCAAAATCAATTTAAACCCTTCCGCTAAGAAACCTTAGGTCTTAAACGGGTTTTTGCGCTTAACAAAGAATGTTCTCAAACAATTTGTCGAGCATTTCCCGAAGGACTCTTGTTCACGACTTCGAAGAATCTACACGCATACACTCACTTTATGTACGAATTGTGTGCATATTTCAGTGGCAAATGTTTTGTAGCACCGCTAAAACGTAATATACTCTTTATCTATTACACAGTCAGTTGATTTTCATCTTATGCTCCTTTGTTCATTAATGTAGCGGGAGCTATGAATCATGTAAAGCATGGTATGAGATATTATGTGATGTGTGTAAGCTGTGTGTGTGAGCACGGAGAATAGCATTCATTCTGTTCTTGAT
>JAHZMW010003086.1:0-11447 GCA_027743745.1 Alloscopus bannaensis
TATTTCAATGTAGTTTCGGTTGCAAGACGTCATTAGTGGAAACACATATGAACGGTGTTTTTTTCATGTAGTGCCGAAGTCAGTGGGGTAACAATGTAAAGAAAGTGTGCACTCGACAGGGATTCCAATTTTGAAAAGTAGTAAAGTTACTTGAGTCACAGTAAGCAGATTATGAGTAGTAAGCATTCTCTATTAATGTTCCCACACTTCTCTCATTTGTATTTACTCTGAAAATTCTGTTCAATCGAGTAAAAATTAATGCTCACACTCGAGTCACTGGCATTGCCAGTTTTAAAAGAATGATAACCGGATGTAAGGTAAATTATATCAAAATGAATACCTGTCTAAAAACGAGCATATAGAATTATTTTGTGTGCATTACTACTAGTCCGTCTCCACAATGACATCCACAGGGATGCCCAGTAAACCTTGACAAATTCGTCACAGTCCCACTCACAATTTTTACTCAAATATGGAAACACGACTGAAATATCTTTCCCGAATAGATTGCTCATTCCCACCACGAGCAGAATCATTAAGTCAATTTTCTCAACAATTCTTCCAATTTAATTCACACACTCAACGTCCACAATGCCCCAGGAGGACACAGCGCATGTAAGGAAGCAACAGTTAATTCGAAGAGGCAGTAAAGGACGAAAAACAAGGAAATATGTGAGAGAACCTCAGAGTGCTACTGTATTCAGCTATATTCAACTGCTGAGATGCTTTTCCGCGTGGAACTCCACACGAAAAAAAAATGAGAAAAGCATAAAAAATGCGAACAATGTTTGTGCTGCTAGTACACAATACCTACAACACAATCCAACCTTTATTCTTTCACTCTCTTCTCATATTCCCATCAAATCATCTATTCATAACGATATTATGCTTCTGTAGCTTATTTCCATGATGTGTTCCACACATTTTTGTTCCAACTCCCATTGTTGCCAACTTGGAACACACTACACTTTCTTGTGTAAACGCAAACGCTCACAATTCTACCTGTATACATAATAGATGCGTTATTTTCACAAAAAAAAACGTCTGGACAAAAAGTACAATATCATGCAAGCTCTGGACAATATTTTTTTAGTAAAGCTTTTTCCCATAATGTACATGTACCATGTACCTGGTGAAGAACACGTTATAATACTGACTAAAACCGTGTAACGGGAAAATGCAGATAAGGATTTTTCCTACATAAAATATTGTAGAGAGAAGTACACATGCATTATTATGTAGGAGGCAATCCGCCTCGCGGTTTATTTTCCATGTATAATAAACTCGATTTTCCTTGGGAGTATAATTCCGTTTTTCCAACTTCTTTCCTGTTCTCTTCGAACACACACACAATCGGAGCAATATGGCTTGGTGGGTGATATAATATTCAGGAGAACACAATAGGCCACGCGTTCTCCTCTTTCTCTGTGTGCACAAAAGTACAGCACAGTGTTCTTTATGGACAGCAACTTTTTTTATTATCCATTCAGCGAATTCAGCATCTTATAAATGTATATTATCCGCTAAATCTGTACGTAGTAGAGCCGTACTTTTCTGAGACGTTCTCTGAAGGAATAGAAAATGCTAAGCACCTGTGCTACTACTGCTGATGTGTTTGTGGTAAACAGCATTTTGTATGGATGTATTTGTATTCATGATTCCCTAATGTCCACAGGGACTTACTACAATATACTACTTAACCAAAAGGCAAAGCCTTTTCCTTTCGTTGAGGTTTCTCTACGATTTTAGTTTCTGGTGTTTCTTGTTACCACGTAAAATGTGCATGTGGTGGTAAGAAGGTCCCTTTATATTATGCAGGATCGTGAATTGCCAAAAAAAAAACTACTACCACCACCACGTTGGGTTCAAGAAGAATATAAAAATGTAAGAAGGAGGAAGAAAGGAATGAATACAATTCCCATTTCTTTCTGTAGCTAAGTTATACATATGTAAAGAGGGGAAATGATGGTTACGGTTTACACAAGAATGGTATAGCACAGTGTGTTTGGAACAAGGAAGTATAAGAAAAAGAAAGGTATGATGGTGGCGTATAGGTTGGGATTTTTTTATTCTTTCTCAAAAGGACTTAAAATATTGCCATGGTAATAGGTTTTCGTCCAGTTTTATTCGCTGAGAATAACTACCTCCGCATTGCTGCGAAATATTCCGCTCTCGAAGACTCTCTTGCGCAGAAAGACGTGGACGGGAAACAATGGTCTTCTAGTGATGGCGTTGTAGTGGATTTTTATGTCTGAAAGAGTGAGGCGGTAACGGGATGTTTGTAGTAGTTGCGACCAAATGTGTGGACATATTAAAATTTGGCCACAAGTGATGTTTTTACATGCGTGGTTCTTCGCTAAAATTATAACGAAGAACAACCTTTGAACTAGTTGAATTTACAATTGACAACGAGGAATAATTTTCATACAATTACTGGCGGTGTGTGTTGGTAAATCGTACGGACAAAAATTAGGGAGTGTACATATAAGGCATACTAAACTAGGTGAACTTTAGAACAATTTGTTATATTTAGTTGAAAATACACTCATCGATAGTTTCATTAGTACAAAGCTGATTTTTGATCACGTATTTTTCCCCGTTGGGCCAATGTTCATAAATTATAATTTAGTAACAAAGTAACAGGATTTTTCTCATCCTGGTCAAGTAAATTCGTGCATGAATATGCACGCCATTACTCATACAAGACAATCATCAGCCTCACATATCACGACACATGTTCAATGACAGAGCGGCGAAACCCAGCCGCACCACACAAAAAAGGTCTCCTTCTTTTTTGTATCCCACATTGTCTCAGCATTAACAGTAGCTCTGTCCTTACGATAATTTTTGGAAGAACACGTATTTGCAAAACTGTGAACTCCGTCTACCGTATACACCTAATTCCCAAATATGTAACCGTCATTTGTCTACCTCCTTCCAACTACGACAGCATGCTCTCTCACTAGTTTCCCACCTGTTTTTTCTCCACTTCGCATCTCTCATCACTTGTGATAATAATCCACGGTTATTACTACGGCAGTCATCAAGATGATTTGAGATGATGATAATGCTGTGAAAAGTGCGAGTGGCCGTACATAAAATGTTTACACTCTTTACCATTTTGCTGATGTAGGGAAAAGGGGAAATAATTGCACAAAGGGACTCTTCTTGTCTGTGAACGTTGGAATTTTCACATTTTCAATTCTCAAACCTACCACATTAAGGTAGCACATTAGAGTTTGCGTGGAGGTCCCTTTGTCATGCACACATCAAACATGCAAACATCATGCATATGTAAACACGATCAACATGCTACATTGCATGTCATACAAAGCACTCTTACATCATCACAAAGGAACAGGAGCGACAAAAAAACCGAAGAGAAATCCTCTGACAAGGTATATAATACAAGGTAGAATAATATGTGTTGACACAAGTTGGTTGGTAAGCGCACAACATAATTTCACCTTAATGCTATACATTACAGAAATTTGTCGAGTATTTCGAGTGCAACTGTGTAACGTACCTGGAATGCATGATTAGGTGAATCAGAACGAGATGAGAGATCGTAGCTTAGAAAAAAGTGGTTCTTGGAAGTTATGTATGTTACCTTCCTCCCAAAATTTGTATGAACATGAAAAAAACCAATAGTTGAACGTTTTCTATTATTATTACAAACTCATCCCGGCGAGAGAGGGTATGCAAGAACAAATGGTTTAAGGAAGTAATAACACCGCGGAGAGTGAATGTAATGCTGCCGAAAACACCATCGTCATTATCTCCAAAGAGTTTAGAGAAAGACGGTATAATTTGTCTGAGTTCTCTACTCAAACATGGAAACACGCGCTGATATGCTTCTCTCTTTGAATATTTGGAATATTGAAGAAAAAACTGGGAGAATACTAATTCAATGAAATTACACAGTTCGACCCAGGGTTTTCCATCGACAACAGGCGAAAGTGTAATCGTCCACTACCGTCTCGCTCATGTGGCAAATATTGTCTGCTACTTTAATGCGGTAATAATAAGTATGTACATACGTGGGCGAGTTTGTGGGTGTTCTCGAGTGGTCATCGTGAGCGCAACTTCCAGTGAAACGAGTTTCGTTTTCACTGTGCCATTATTACGAGTTGTTTGTACAAATGTATTATGCACGATGGGATATTACATGTAATATTACGATATCTCGCAAAAAACATGTTATCCTTCTAATTTCACGTCACCCTCAAAATATGAATGTTTGTAGTAAAATGTTGTAGATGGCAGAATTTTTGAACAATCTCAAAGACTTCACGTGCTCCGGTGATGTTTTTGAGTTTTTTAAATAAAAAGTCCTCCAGGCAGGAGGAGGAGCGTCTCCGATAAATTCACGGATATTTTGATCGGAAGCACTGGAAGTTGTTTACTATTAATTTAATCAAATATCCAATCCGTCTGTAACATCCTCTGTTCGTACATCACCATTTCTTCTTTACAATTCCGAAATACATATGGAGTAGCAGTAATAGTAAATCTCTATTTTTTGTATCCTGAAGGCACGAAAATATTGGATTTACATTACCTCTTTCCTGCTCCTATCATCGACTACCGGAGTGAGTTACACTTGACCAGAATCATATTTTATATGGAGTAGCGGCGGTAATTTTTCCGGATATTAAAAGTTTGTCATCTGATAACAAGAACCGATATATACGGTCACTTCGTCGAAGGTGCACACACCAATAGTCATTTACGTGTGTAGCAGAAAAGTTTCTCATCTATTGGACCGGTAAATTTGTTACAAACGTTAGCTCTATATAAGCTACTTTTCTAATACATTATGCCAAAGGAAAAAGTTGGAGAATACTTCAAATCTAGGAACTCTTTGCATCGTATTTTAGATGTGAATGTAACGCACACAACCGTGTGTTCCGTCTATTTCTCAAACAAGTCTACACGATACTCCCGTCATTTCATTCGTTCGTTTTTTATGAAAAAAAAACTTTTTTTTGTTTATTTAGGTAATAGTAAATATGTTTCGAGGCTTATGTCTGAGGATATTTTAGCAATAAGGTAAAGAACATCTCGGAAATAATTTTTGGAAATCTATACCGTGTGCTGATGAGATGTGAATAGGTGTGTGTCGAACATTTCACGTACTTTCTTCAATGTTTTCTCCACGTAACATCTGGAAGTGACGGTCATTTTTTTCGCCGAAATATAATATGTTGCCTCGTACTTTAAACAATTTGTAGCGAAGCTCATAATACACATAGAAAGAACAATAATGACGAAGATTTCATGTGCATTGTTATGTTCTTTTGTACCTTTTCTAATAACATGTGCTCGTGAGTGTGCACACAAGCAGGAAGTAAATTGCATGAGAAACAATTGACCAATTTTACCCCCTTTTTTCTCCTCCCCATTATTGAAGTAGTTAGCTATTATTTTTCGTAAGAAATATATTTGAAAAGTTTTGCAAGGGAAATGGACCACTATTTTTCACTGCTCGATGCTCGTGTGTCATAAATCGGTTGAGAGAAACCAGTAGCAAAAGCAGAAGAGAGAAATATATTCGATATTATTATTACAACGTGTGTAATTTACGTGGAATCGGTAACAACGTGTTTGGATTTAACCTAAACTAGCAAAAAAAATTACTCAGCATTATAACTCCTTCGGTGGAGAAACAAAGTTTTTTTTTTGGGCGGAACGTGTGCTCCTTGAAAACGGGGGAAAACTCTTGTCATTTATACTTTTCAGTATATATCACTTCCAATCCTCGAGGCATCAGGCAGGCTGTGATAAATGGGAATGTGATTTTTGTTTTAGTACTGAATAGTACTATTGAACAGAAGATATTATTATTACAACGTGTGTAATTTACGTGGAATCGGTAACAACGTGTTTGGATTTAACCTAAACTAGCAAAAAAAATTACACAGCATTATTACTCCTTCGGTGGAGAAACAAAGTTTTTTTGGGCGGAACGTGTACTCCTTGAAAACGGGGGAAAAACTCTTGTCATTTATACTTTTCTGTATATATCACTTCCAATCCTCGAGGCATCAGGCAGGCTGTGATAAATGGGAATGTGATTTTTGTTTTAGTACTGAATAGTACTATTGAACAGAAAAGTCGGGAACTTGTTGTTTTGAGCGAAATATTGCTTGTAATTAGCTACAAAAAGTGTAGCGTACAAGTTGATATTTATTACTTTAGTCTTTTAAAAATAATTTTGTAAAATTATGGGACGGTGTAACGTAATGATTTCGTTGTGCTCTTATGAGTAGTGTTTGAAAAACAAACTTTGGTATTTACCAACCACATCTTGTAGCGCTCACATTATTTATATCCACTCTCAACTCATTGATCACTACAAAAGGATGACTCTGCTTTGTCGACTCTGAGTTTAAAGTATTTTCTCTCAAACCTTTTGTTGTTGACCAATATTTTTCAAACAATGAGAAGGGGAGGCTGCTGCTATGATAATGTTGTTTTCTACCCTCTTCACGAAAAAAATAGATCTCAAGCCTCCCATACTGAAGTATATTTTATCAATCAAAACATGCATTGATGCATGAAGTGTGCAGCCATCATTTTGCTCCGATCAAAGAGAGTGCACCCATACCACCCTCTCCGCTCTAAAAAAGTGAAGAATGTTGTAAAGTATGTGTGTAATGGGAATATAGTTGTTTTATAATAACACTCTCATCATCATGTCCAGTCATGCATGCGAGATAAGGGGTGCTCCCGATTTAGCTCCCGACACAAAATCTATAATCTCCACATTTTTCCAGTGGACACGAACAAGTATATAAATGTGATGACTATATGGTTCGTATTAGCTTCTGTAAAAAAAACTAGGAACAAGATGGATGGTTGTCACTTTAGAACGATTTCATTCTCATTTTAAATCTTTGCAGGGCGCAATCAAGCACAACTTTAGCCAATCAAAAATGACGGAAGCACGGGGTGTGCTTTTGATTGAGCTCCTTCTCTTTTGAATGAGTAGCTTATATTTTTATATGATAATGACGATGACGTGTGGAGGGATGAACCTCTAAGCTTTAAAGTGAGAGATGAATCTCTCAGCATTACGACGTGGGAAGTGGATCTCTCTTATGATTGCTGGCAGGGCTCACGTGCGAGGGCTGCGCTTGTTTTCCCTAGCCACAACTCGCATGTCTGATATGTTGTACTCAAGTGGATTGTTCGAAACAGAAGTCTGCTGCCCAACTTTTTATAAGCTCTCTAAAGGTTTTTTTTGTGACAAGGAGCTCACCTCGAAGAGAAGCGGCTGTACCTATCCTCGCTTTTTAAACATTATTATTATTATGTCCTCCTAACCCTTTCGCTGGATTTTATGATTCACAAGAGTGGTGCACCGATCCTCCCTTCACTCCCGTCCACAACATGACAGTCGAGTGCGTTGCCACCACACACACCCATTCAATACCTAAAGTCTGGCCTAGTTTTTTTTATCTCTCTTTTTGTGTGTACATTTCATCAGTGTGTAAAGGCATGATGCAATGAACGATCTTCATATCAATTTAATGAAGAACAAAAGGAATCATACAAAAAAGTCGGATAAAATAGCAGCGGACTCAGGTTGGAAGGGTGTTCCATTGACAAGTAGGAAATTCACATTGTTCAAAAAGCATCGTTGTCAGTGTCAGTTACACGCGGGCGATATGGGCATGGACACACACGCGTATATGTCTCTCAAAAGACCGGAGACCTTTCTTTCTCTTCCTCTATCATTTGGCATACCTTTACAATAGATGTTTCCAAGAGGAAAGGGGGAGCATCGTGAAGAATATACCTTTCTAGTCCAGGTTATTACAGTGAAAACGCTCAGCTTCAAATGTCTGTTCACGTAGCACTTTGTCGACCATAGGTCAGCGAGCTGTGTGCGCGAGGTGTTTCACGATTGACAAAAGAAATTTTCGCCTCTCACTCCTCTGAACTTGCCTCTGTCAATGATGCCTTTTTCCTGGTGCATTACGACCACCATAACTGCAACGCAATTGTTCGTTATGTGGTCGCACGAAGTTGTGAGAAAGAACTGTCGTCGGCTGAACTTGGCCCAGACACACTCCACACTCCAGACACACCGAAAACAGAAAGAATCTCCACTTTACGATGGCAGAGAAGGAAGACAAAAAAAGTTTGGAAACAACCGATTTATATAGAGAGATAGGGAGTCATAGACAAAGAAAGTATTATCTTATAAGAAAAAAGGGAACTTGGAATAGATGACGCTCGTCTGTGGCGCATGGTCGAGATCTCTCAAGTCTTTATACACATTATGTACATACCAGGAATAATATCCGTGGGAGGTTATAGTACATAAAAAGTTCTCTCCAGAAAATTTGCCTTTGGTTGAACACGTAAAGATGTGGAGGTAGTGATGTACAGTATGCAAAAAGTAAGGAAATATACGTTGTGTGAATTTCTCGATAAAAATGCATGTCTTCTCCAGGATTACACGTCTTCTCCGAGGAGCTCTCTCTCCAAAAGGATTTCTTCATCTCAGCTTCGAACTCTGCAATGTGGAGAGTGTAGTGTAGCTCTCGCTGCCTTTTTTATAGCCCATTATTTCCAGGAAGAAAAGGTTCGAGTTTTGCCATTGCTCCACAATCGGATTTACTCGTCATGACTAGTATGAGCCGCCACGCCAGAGATGCACACTCTCTTCTCATCGTGTGGATGCTCACGTTATGCAAAAAGGTAACGCTCTCCTTTTTTATGCATGCATACTAACGTCTTGCATATAAGGGCAATATGATATTACACATCTCAAAAAAGTACTAGCACACAACCGGGACCACCAATAAAACAAGAAGGCTATAGGAAAAGCGACTTTTCCAGCCTTCACTTTTTATTCCTAAGGTAAAAAATGCATAGGAGGCAGACTGGAGAAAGGAAGAGAGAGGCGGAGCATTGGAAGACTAGAGTTGGAGAGAACTTGCGCCTCCAGAGAAGAAAAGGGGAAAGGTGTCGTGTGTGTGTAGTGAACACTATATGCAAAAGAGGCAGGCAAAGGGGATTTACATATCGATTTATATTTCCACTTTAAAATCCCCTTCTCCTATCCTTTCTCACATTGGGAGCTTCTCACACGAAGTGTGTGGAAGTACGTGTGGGGCAATCGTCGAATTCGATTTGATATTCTCGAGTATAAAAAACTCAATGTGGTGGCTCTTGTGTGAGAGAGTATAAACGAGAAAAAAAGACATGCATAATATGCAAGTTTGATAGATCCATATCACATCTCATTTCTCTTAGGAAACACCTATGTGTGTAGTCCGCAGCCAACCAGTCTATCCTTGTTTATTGCGTCACTCGGCGAAACTCCGGCCAACACGAGGATGCTCAACCCTTTCATTTGACAGTCGTGCTTGGGTACGCGCACACATCTGCATATATTAAATCAAACATTGCGTCTACACTGTGTAGATAGACACACAACATTACACAATGCTCCTTCAAACGACAACGTGTCTCCACACAATCCACTCTGATACGAACACGGCTTTGAGGTTTGTGACGAATAAAAAAGGAGAGAAAAAAACGACTACGAATGCCTAATGAATTAGCATGTTTCGTTCAAAGAAAATAGCAGCTCATTATTAGCTTTTGTTCATGGAACAGCAGCAAAATCTACATAATTCGGATAGAGGTGTGGATTCTATCGTACAGAGAACATGGGATGCGTATGCATTTGAAATGGTCTTTTGTGCATCTGCAGATGTTATAATGAAAATGCGTGTAGATGAAGGAAGAGATGTAAGAAATGCGATGACACAGCAAAGCATCTTGGGAAATAAGAGCTCTAAAAGGAATGTAGGCTGATGCATACGATGTACTCTGTGCAGCCACGTTCGCCCAAGTGCATCGTGCTTTCAAGAGTAGAAAAAACTGGTGGTCTTGTCCAGCAATCGCACATAATTACATGCGTGGGGTGAGATGCACTGTGCAGATATGGGAGAATGACTATACTCTCGTATTTTTTTGGCTGGCAATGTCCAGTTGTACACGTTTTTCAGTATGTTTCTACTCTGCCAATAACCCTTGCTGGTTCACAACCAATACTTAATTTTCTCCACGTATATCGACATTTTCAGAGTTATAGCATATTGTGTAACTGATTCGCTTATCTGTGGTATTTGTATAGTTTGCCTTGCAGAATTTTCCGGTATCGAGAAAAGAGAGAGAAGATGCTAAGTTCAGCTTGGGAAATGGGAGATGAGTTGCCAGTTGTTGAATTAGAATTAGAGTCTTGGGGCGTTTGCCTTGATGGTACCCACAGGAAAGACGACGAGAGTGAAGATGGTAAAAGCAAAGCTGGCAAACTCTGATTTTCCCTTCTCTCCCATGCCCTCACTCTCCCAAACTTGAGTGGAATGTGTAAAAGAAGGGAAAAAATCGAGGAGAATCCGGAAATCGATATTTCCCTCTTTATGCATAAAAGTGGTCAGTGGACAAGAAGAAAAGCTCGTGGTGCAACTCGTCTTATGGGAAAGCTGATGATGGGGAAACGCAGAGATGAAGTATGCACGTAAAGGAAAAGCGTGTTTTTGGCTTTCTTTTCTAAATGCGCGTCTTCCACACTATAAGAAGCTGATGGACGGCTTGGCTTTCTCAAGAAAATGCCAAGAGCTTGCCAACTCAAAGTGTTTGTCGATGAAAAAAAAATATTCAATCAATACTGAGACGAAAACGATGAAATAAGTTGTGTACGCTTCAATAAAAAGCATCCACTCATTTTTCCCGTACAATAATATTCAAAGTAATAATACTTATCTGTAATATATTCCATTTGAGTGGTCATTCTCTCCACATAATATTGTGTCGCAGTTGCACACAAAGAAAGCATCAGGAAAAGGGAAGAGATGGGGAAAATTGTGAGCGCCTGTTCTTGTCGGCTGTGGTGATTGAGAAGAATGTGTGCTCACTTCAGTGTAAAAGTATTACCTACGCGAAGAAGTGGAGAGTGGACGTACTTGCATCCTTTTCGGTATTTTTTCAGCTTTTATGCCAACATCTCATATCATCAGAGGACCAGTCGTGCATACGTCGATTTGAATTCATGAAGAGTGAATAAGACAGCGTTTCTCAAGCTTTTTTACACAACATCTCTCACATTCTCTCCTTTGCAGTTATCGACAACATTTCAAACTCTGTTGCATTTTCTACTAGTATTATATAGCGAGGGGAGAATACTCCAAATGTATCGATAATAATGTGGGATAATGTTATGTACATTATGAGCATTTATGTTAATACTTGACTTGACGAGATCGTTCACAATAAAAATTTACTAGAATTTATAATACATTTCCTGATTTCAATTTGATCATCGTTTTTTATACTGCGGACTTTAAAGAGAGAGATTTAGATGGCATTAAATTTGTTGCCCTTCAGGCTGCAGGATATGCTGCAGGAGTGCTTGATGGAAGGTT
>JAHZMW010003087.1:0-32381 GCA_027743745.1 Alloscopus bannaensis
ACGTATATCTTATTACTTTCGGCAAAGCCCTCTCATATCATCCGCTCTTCACAAGACGTAAAAAGTGCGGTGTGGCACCCAATGCCCTAAAGTCAACATCTCAACTTCATCATCATCGTGTCGTCGTCATCATGTTAGTCTCTTTGAACTTCTCTTCTTGTGAGAGACAAGCTGAAATCGTTGGGAATGTGGAATAGGTAAAGCAGAAAAGTCAACTTTTTCGTCGTGTTCACTCAATATTCTCGACTGATGTGAAGAAAAATGCGTTTCTCTCTGCTCCCTTTTGATCTCAGAGAGAGAGAGAGAGAGAGAGAGAGAGAGAGAGAGCCTCAGAAGAAACTTTACTCTCTCCATGCTGCTTCCAGAGAGACAGAATGCTCTTGTATTTGGACTGTCTGTCATTGATTGATTTCTCCTTTTCCCCTTCTTCCTCCTTTTTTCCACGACTCTTTTTCTCGACGCTTCGTCGTCTTTTCTGCCCTTACATTTTCAGCTTATCAATATCATGGTTGCGGAGAGGTACTGAGGATTACTGAGAGGAAGACCGACTTCATGTATATGGCAACAGCATGGCAGCATGGTTAATGTGTAACATGAAGATAAGGCATGGAAAATGAAGGCTCATCACCACCATATCCATATTATTATATTGCATTCGAGATTTCCACTATCGCCTTTCCCTCATTTTAGTTAATATTGTCAGGCTGAAAAATAGGAGAGCGCATTCCCGTTTCCTTGTGTGAAAATGAATGAATAGATATAGGGAAAAAAACGACGAAAAGGCGACAGCACACATCACAAACAAGAACCAGAGGCACACATCACATATTATGCCTTATATAACGTTACGTTAGTAAAGAGAGAGAGAGTGAAAAAATGCAATCTTTTTCAAGAACATGCTTCCTTCATCCTTCGTTTTTAAGAAGACATGTAAAGACAAGCAAACAGACAGGATCAAGACAGACAAGACCTTCTTCTTCTTTTAAGTCTTCTCTCCGTTTTTTCGCCTCCTTTACTCTGATGGAAACTCATGTCGAAAAGATTTATTTTCCTAGAGTAAAATCATCAATCAATAAATCCAACAAGCTCAAAAGCACGACAAGAAAAAAAGGGAGAAGTAAAAAGACAAGGAATAACCAAGGAAGGAAACACTGACAAAGTTTAGTGAACAGGAAAGCCATCAGCATTATACACATACGCGAGGATAATAGTGGCTGGAAAATGAAGTGAATCAATTCGTATTACACTATAGTTTAATACTCGAGGAATACAGGTTTGAGAGAAAAGTGATTCAAAGTGAGTGAAAATGGTGGAAAAAATTATGCTCCTTCCAGGCACTCGAATTACTCATTGGCAGACACGAGTTTAGAGACAGTGAGGTAAAGTTCATTTTAGGTTTAGTATTATCATGCATATTACAGCCTCAAAGATGTTGGATGATGGCATGCGAAACTAAAGATGAAAGTTTTAAGGCTGTCATCCTCTTTCCCCTTTCCATCTGTCCGTCACTGGGTCAAAGGGTTAGACCCCGTCTCACTTGCATCTCCGCCATTTCACAGTCTTTTCTACAGGGAAAAAATGAGGAATCGCTTGTGCATCCAAAGGGCATACGAATGATTGTCAGGTGATGATGATGAAACAGGAGAGGAATCAAAGTGACGACAGAAAGAAAGCAAGACACAGAGCATCATTTACCCCGTCAATCCGGATGTCACTTTTTTCTCTGTTGGGTAAACTCAAGTGCAGAAGATGCGGGAATCACAACCGCATACATTACCCAGACACAATGCACACAGAGAGGATGCCGCACATTGGAGAGATATTGGAGTATGTTACAATATGGAGGAGGCAAAAAGGAATTGACGATCAATTTGTCATTTTCTCACTTCATCAACTCTTGGAGTCAGTTTTGGTTAAAGAGTTGACGTCAAAGTTGGATAGCACTGTGTGTGTACACACACCAAAAAGAGTGGAAAGCAGAGTGAAATGGAAGTGACTGACATGACATGACATGACTCGATGACTTTGCTTTTTGTACTGCGCAGGAGGAAAAATGAATGCTGGATGATGGAAGGAAGGAAGGATTGCTCTGTGTATTTTTGAGCAATGCGCTAAATGAGTGATTGACCGTCACTCAACTTCTCTCTCTCAAGTCAGTCACTAAGTCAGTGGGGGAATGAATGGATAAAGTCCTTAAAGTCATGTTCAACACATCACACATTGTTCAACTTTTCCTTACTTTGCAAGCCTCCTTTTATTATACGAGTTATACTTTTTGATAGGTGAATAAACATTTTTATGCTGCATCACACAAATCATCGCTGACTTGCGGAGAGAGAGAGAAAAGCGTGCCAACGAACGACCTTGCAAGTGTCAGAGCTAACAAATTTTCTAGAGTTCCTTTCCCTTATCCACGGTGCAACGTGGAGTGCAGTAAAACGTGTGCTATACAGCCTTCCGAAATGTTGATGGAGATGTACATCAGGCGGCGAACATATATTTTTCGTATTGACATATTATCGTAGCTGTGGGTGTCTCTCTGTAATTCAAGGTATAATCATTAATTTTACTCGGAGTGACAGTTAGCTCCACGTTTTTATAACTATTCTTATGTAATAACCTTTTTGCTAAAAGCTTAACCACACTTTTCTTCTCTCCGCTGATGCGTCCTTTCCCTAATCTTTTTTGTGTGCGTTAGTACTCCTTTCATCGGTTGACACATGAGTGTTCTTTTACTACTTTTTAAAAACGAATATCAACACAACAACGCAATCTCTCTGAACAAATATTCGTGTGTAATTCATGTTTGATTTATGAGTTTTTCTCAAACCTGTACACGCGTAGGTTGTGTTGCATCCCATAAAACACGGTGGCATTTGACAGTGCAGAGAAATTCTACATTTCCAAATCTAAAATCCGTATAAACCGCATAAAGTCCTTTCACCCATTTTTTTCCCTCTTTCCACAAATAATTCTATTTAATGTGAAGCACCAAACTGTGTTGTAGTTATATGCACAGGGTGGTGGTATATTTCCGATTGTTCTCCTCCGATTCCAGTAGTTTCCCACTTATTTTCCATACACACAGCCTCCCTCATCTTCATGTCCTCGATCTCATCCATTCTTCTCTCTTCTCCCCGTCTTTCGTTTCAAGAGCAAGGGGAACATTTCCAGGTGACAGTTTTATGGTTACGGCAGGACATTATGCACGTAAAACAGGGCTTTAAAAGGGGCAGTCAAGTGAATGGAAATGACAGGAGATATGCATACCAAGTTTTTTTTTCTTCCTTACGTGCTTACCACTATATAGGTGAAAACCTTCCTTCTCATATCCTCAAAAAAATTCACGTATATCTTTCTCTCTTTCTGTCCGGTGTGCTCTACCTTTGAAAAAAGAAAGGAGCTGAAAGTAATGGAAAATTCCAACAAATGTTCTCGTGTATGTGTGGCCCGAAAATACGGAGAAAAGATTTTACCGGGTAGCTCCTTCTTTCGGAGAGAAGATCTCCGAAAAAATTCTACACATCTAATGTCCGCTCCTTTCCACATTTCTGTGCATTATACATAAGAAAGAAAAGTGTATATTATGTTCATCGAAATACGTATAGTCAAAGATGGGGACAAGGCACTTTTCTGAATCCATTGAGAACATGAGCTTCCAGAGCATCTCTTTTTTTTAGCTACAACAACCGAGAAACAAGCTTTCTGGAGAGCAAGTAAGCGACGAAACAAGAGAAAATGCCGAGTGGAGAACGGAGAGAAAAAGTATAATGTGAATGCGAGTGTGTGGTGTGTGGTGGAGAACCTTGGAAAAAAGTTCACTTTTTCAAAGACCCCGTTTGCCGGTATGCTTGAGCATGAGCTGAGTGAATGTGTGTGTTCAATGCGAGGATGCCTACATATTATAACTTATACATTTCTCTGTTGCAAAACTCCTTCTCCGCTCACGTACAACACATGATGATATGTATGCAGAGAAGTGAGGAGAGAGATGTGTCTTGTGCTTCCCACGACCGTATATAAATTGTATATAGTAACTACACGGCATATATACGCGTGTATAAAAAAAAGTTTGCTGTGTGTGTGAGAGAGTGGAGAAGTCGACGAAGAAATAGTGAGCGAGTGAGTGAAGTGGCGGAGTGGGCGCGGATGTGGAATGGGTTGGTGGTTGGCAAGTGGATATTTGTGAGGAAAGGCGTCGCCAACTCTGAGATCACCGCCTTGTTTCGTGCCCCCCAAATGGAGTGCTTTTTTCTGACTGTGGAAGATGGAAAGACGAGTTCCTCCTTCTCTTCAACTTTGTGACAGCTTATCCATTAAAAACTTTTCTACAGCTCTCTATTTTTCCCCTTCGCTCTCTCTCTCTCTCTTCTTTTTTTCAGTCTAGCTGACTGACTTGATTTGACTGGCTTTTGTGCAGATATGCTTGTGTGTGCGTGTATCCATCGTCACATAACATGTTACGTAGATATGGCAAGACAAAAACATACCGAAAACACATTCTCTCTTGTATGGAGAATGTGTGTGTGCAATGCTTCACATTATTCCTCTTTATCATATGTGTGTGTGTGCATATCTGCTACTCTTTGACTTGTGAGCAAGCATGCCATAATATCACATAGCATGAGCCAACCAGCAGGATTACATTTAATGCATAAACACACTCACATGGACTTCAATGGTTTGGGTTTGTTCAGAGAAAGAAGAAAAAAAACCAAGAGAAGGGACGATGATTGACAATCCTGTGGCAGTGCACGACGTGCGTCCATGTGTTCCTCGTCTTTATTGCTTGCTTGCTTAAACGAAATCTTCAAACCTGAAGAAAAAACAACGTTCAGTTCAGTACAACTTTTTGTAAAGCTGCTGCACCCGTAGTATGGTAGAGTAGTCACTTTTTTGTACGAGGAGTTTGATACATTGTCATCAGAGAGCATACCTTGTACACAAGGGGCTGCCAGCCAAACTTTTCGCTTTTGCTGTGTATACGCATAACAATTCATTTGGCCCCACGTTTTTACACCAATAACAATATCCATTATCATCATCATCACCGAGTTTTTATACACACAAAACGCATATTACCCTTGTTGAACACTTTTCACCTTATACTGCAAGAGTAGACGAGTCTCGCGTCAGAGTGTGCTCCAGTGGCCCTATTTTACGCGAGAGGGAGGTGAGAAGAGAAAAGATACAACAAAAAGTAACTCGTTCTGTGTCATCAATCATCAGACACCGGTATTTTTTCATCTAATTTTCCAGCTGTTTCCAGTCATAAATACTTCGACTCATATACACAACAGACACGTGTGTGAGTGTGCAAAGACATTTTCGCTCATTGAGTGTGCAATTTTTTCTCTCTTTTCCTGAATGCACTTTTCAAAAACGAGGCCAAGTCCACCTGCCCATTTTGGCGTGAGGAATTACTATTATTCACAGGGAATAAATCAGCCAAGGAAAGACAAATCATTTTAAATGGGAAAAGGGGATCAAGTGAGGAAAAGAGCGATACGCATTTATTAAAGAGGATTACCACTTTTTTTATTCCACTCTTTCTGTCGAAACTGACACATTTGACGAAGGGGATATAAACGAGTCGTACAAACCGCGTGGCAATTTTTGCACACTTGATAGAAACCCTTTTTTTCTGCAAATGCAATTTTGAAATTCCAGTATACGAAAAGCAAAACAGAGGTACGTCCAGCAATGCTTATTACTCTAACGAGTGAGTAAAGTGAACTGAGATTTTCGAGGTGAACAAAGACATATTTACAATATAATAATAATAATCATAACATACACACATTTGTATACGACACACGGTATACCATTTAGTGCTTTCAACACGCTTCTTCTTGGAGTAGTTGTTTTTCTGAGGTTCTGGGGTACCCCGATCATCGTCACATCACAGAGAGTGAGTGCTCCGTACAACTATATCACACACACCACACCAGCAGCACATGTACACCGAGTCAGAGCACATGAAGTTTTTTGGATTTGTATTTGTGTGAGGTTTGGTACATGTGAGCATTTGAGTAAAGCATAAGCTCTGCTCAGTGCGAGTAAGAGGAGCGATAATAGGAGAAAAGGCGAGACACACTGAAGAGAGAGAGAAGACCATGAACATTATACGTACACAAGTTTAATGTATTTTAGTATCAACCCAGAGTTGGGGTAGTCAAGTCTGCGTTGGTGAGTGAGACGGAGATCGAGTGGAGCGTGTGTGTGTGTCTGTTTGTTACACTCTCTGAGAAAGACTTGTTTTCTCATTTCATCCTTGGCTTTTTTGGCAGGCTAACCAACACTTGAGAGTTTTGAGGCAATAGCACGATACCTATGAAGCCAAGTATTTTTACGAGATACACATGCACTTCATCCCAGTCACATTCATTTGCAGTCAACAGTCAGTCAGTCAAACTGGATAATCATTTGTCAGTCTTGTGGTGACAGTCTGTACACAAGGACAATTCCTAACTAAAGCGCGGAGCCTCCGAGCGATCTAAGCAAAATTCATCCTTCTTTATATTCTCTCATCGGCTGTCAATACAAATTACACAAAAGTATACGAGGAAAAAAAACAATTTTTCTATAAAAACACTCTAGTTTTTATAAGGAACAAAACTTGATAAGAGGAAAAAAATATTTTGTGAAAAAAATCCTCCAATAATTAACAGATTAATTTTTGAGTGCGAGTGTCATTTCAAAAAGAAAGTAAAAGGCCGGCTTATTTTCAGCAAATGACATTTGAAGCAGAGATAATAAGTTTAGAACTCATTTTAAGAAACAACCGAATACCGGGACTCTAAAAAACCAGGAAAGTGTGCTCTGTGAAGCTACTCATCGTCTCTCGTGTGTTTTCGTGTCTTCGTGTGGATTTGTGTGGTACAAATAATTTTTTGAGGATCTCATACATTGCAAGAAGGAGTCACCAAACTTTTTTAAACTACGAAGAAGGAGTGAAAGAGTTTTTGTGCTGCATGATACGCACATCGTATTCCATTCATATTTTGTGAAGCAAGTGCCCGGCGACCCGGTCTCCGTGTTTTTGTTTGTTGTTCTGCAATAAATCAAGCGCATTTTCACAGAATGTCAACCTTGCTTAACACAATTTTCATGGACTCCACAGCCAGCAACGAACTGTACTCCGTTTTTTCTGGATAGTGTGTTCATCGTTTCCATTTGTTCTCAAATAACAAATATTTCGACGGATATTTCCAACTCCGGCTGAATTCCGAGTGACGTGCATAGATGGCCTGCAGTTGAGAGGATTTGAGCAATTCTGGAAATTTCAAGCACCGCATTTTTCATGGCTATGTCCAATCTGCTCCAATTTTACTGACAAATCATTGCAACAGCAATTTAGATATTGAAAAGGTTTTGTAGGGATCTTTAAAGTGGACACTTTACACCATTTATTATTGTCAATTGTCACACATCCTATTGTCAACAGTGTTTACTTTTTCGAATTTTTATTCTCATACCTGACAAAAGTCGTAATGCGCTAATCCCATAATCGTGTTTATTGATGGAAGCAGAATAATATTTTTACAAGGAGCAGATAGATACCTTGTCAAATGGTTGTGAACACGCATCCCCAAAAGAGCAGCAAAAGAATTTCTCATATTTCTGGGGTCACGAGAAGTGTAGTAGTGGGGAATTGCCCTAATAAAAGTGGGAGATATCATAAAATTCTTGACAAGTCAATAAAAGTCGTAAATTTCGAGCTAACAAGGGAGACAAAGCAAATACAAAGTTTTTCGTGTTAAGGTCGCAGTCACGAAAAAGGGTTTTTGTGAAAACAAAATCAAAATCAACGTTTTTCCCATCAAACGCTGACTTGGACTTGCTCTAATTTTCTAGGTCTGGACAGGTACTGACTCCATTTGGAGTGAAAACTGTGAAAAAGTGTTAGGACGGAACAGCGTACTTGATTATAGGTGTATTCATGTAACATTCATCATTTTCTCATAATTCACATTCAGTGTCGCTTATCTCCCCTGATCCGTTTTCATGTGCGACGAAATCAACAGCAACTGTAGCAGCTCTCCAGGAATTAAGTGTGTTTAACGTGTTTCGTGTGTGCAGTGGTGAAAAAAAAAATTGTTTGTGGTTTTGATTGAGGAATCCAGCAAAAAGTGTCCCTTCGCTGGGCTGTAGTGAATCATCATCATGGCCCAGTCACGGGTAAGTTGACATTATTTATTCCGTCTATTATTATACTTCTATCATTTCCTACATCAAAAAATAGTGTTCAAAGTTACAAGTGGGTAATCTGTCATACACGGTCAGAGTCTCGTATCAAAACATCATTTACAAGTTTCTCAAGTGCCCTTGAGAGTGAGCACCGTGGTGGAGCAGCGGGTGTTGTATGTTTGATTTGACAAATCGTCCAGCGTGAAATCCCCCGAAACGATAGATGCAAATCCTGTCTGTTTTTAAAGTGGACACTTTTGAGGTTTTTTAAATAGTTGAACCCTTCGTGTTTACTAAAAAGGTGAAAAGCAAAAAAAAAGTTATTTTAAAGTGCATAGTTGGTGGTGGTGACAGGGATGATGAAGAAGTGGGCAAGTTCAACTGACATGCTGAAAGTTGGCCAATATTTTATTGGTTTCGGCGATGGGGATGATGATACGAAAAAAAAGTTCTTTACATACGATGATGCATTGCTTTTCAATGCTGCTGGGTGCAGTAGTGTAATATCCCACCGTTCTGCTGCAAGCAGCCGGTGTTGGGCAATGTGCAAATGCACAATATAAATGCTACCTACCCCAGTCTGCATACAACTGTGTATTTGTACTTCACTTTTGTCACTTTTTTTCTCCATCTCCCAAAAAGAGGCCGATCAGTTTCGGTAAATTATTTACATCTTTATACACAAACGTGTATGTGTGTTGGTGTTATACCAAAGTAATTTATTGCTCTGAGGAGCATAAAACATGTCACAAAGTGTACGCACTGCCATTTGAGGTTAATTGATAATTTCTCTCTCTGATTACTCTACCACCAACGAGCAAGGCCCTTGACCTTGCAAGGAAACTCACATGCGTTTTCGGGTGCACACATAAATGTACGCACTTGATTTTCATAAAATATGCATGAAACCCACATATATTATATGTGCCACTTTAATACTTTTTTCTCTCCATAAATCACGTCCTTTTCTCAAGTAGAAGAGAAAAAAAATTCAGTAGCTCCACTGCTATCTGCTCGTGCGGTGAGCGTGTGTGGATCTTTGTAAAGTTATTTCACATTTGGGTGTACAATAATTTACTCCAAATGTACAAACATTTATTTCCCGTTCCACGCTCATCATTGTCATCAGTGATTACAGTGAGAAGTTTTTTTTTGCAAACTCTTCCCTTTGCTTTTTGCCATGTGTTTATCTCGCCCCAGTGCAGTTTGGTACAACCTAAAGCAGGGGTGGCAATGGTGGCACGATGATGATGATGATGTGTGTGTGCTTAGCATGCAAAAGTCTTTACGACGATGAAGGCGGGCGGGTCTTTATTTCCGCATGTCATGCCGTTTTGCATCCTTTAATTGCAAACCAATTCACTTTCGCAACACGTCAAATTATACACGTCGTGTGGCTACGGTCATTAT
Organism: Alloscopus bannaensis; assembly: GCA_027743745.1. NCBI lineage: Eukaryota > Metazoa > Arthropoda > Collembola > Entomobryomorpha > Entomobryidae > Alloscopus > Alloscopus bannaensis. Next base: position 9,601 of record JAHZMW010003087.1, read on the forward strand.
TGTGTGGAGCGCTGGAGTGTTTGCACTCTAATTAAATGGGATGGAAATGGAAAGTGTAGAAATATTTCACAAATAAATTTCTCTTACAAATGCAGTTTGAGCATGCTACGTTCTCACAGTGCGTGGACACCAATTTGAACACGACAAAATGATGTATGACTGTCGTCTTGTATTGAACTATTCTATTTTTTTCAAAATAAACGTTTTTATGGCGTTATGTAGTTTTGTGTTGGTATTTATGTTAGTACATGCATCTCTTGCATCAGCTTATCACAATCAGTTTTTTTGTATCCATTACCCATACCTGACCCGTGGTGACACTTGGTGACATTTAACCAACCGAGATTGGCGCGATTACCAGTCAACACATATGCACAGAATATAATTTATCTCTTTCCTTTCACATTTACACAAATGCTTCATCATAACTCATATTAGTTTAAGTTTCATAGAGGAGGACCGCTTCGACACAGAGGAAAAGCAGCATGTCGTGTGTAGTAAAAGTGTTCAATTCCGCACACACACACTGAGCGTTTTATGAAGCGACGGGAAATTATGTGGTTTCATGGGGAATTTGAGTATGAATCAAGTTGACTTGAAGGATAAGTGCAACTTTATGTATTTATGAGTTTGCTGAAAATTAGCCATGCCTATTTAAAGCACTAATGTATGAAGTTTAGCGGAAAGATAAAGAAAAACCGCAAAAAAAGTTTGTGTTTAATGCATACAGCCGCCAGAGCGTCATATAAAACAATATCTTCAAAGTCTCAAATTCTTCACTGTATCCCAGTACATCACAAATTCTGCACAAAAACAAGGTATTTCCTCAGACTTTTACTGTAGAGTGGAGTAATCCGTCGCTGCGATTGTGTGCAGTCTTACAATGTGTTTGAATTTGTTGGTGAACTCGTTGAAAGGAAGGCGAATCACATTAATTTATGCCATTCCATGCGTGCATGCTTGTGCATGTGCCTCCCCGACATGGGCATGCATGCAGATAGGACGAAGTGTAGAGAAAATTACGTGCATTACATAACGCATGGCACCCAAAGTGATTTAATTTATTGCTTTCTCATCTTTCAAGCAACTACATCACCTCCTTCATCATGGACATTGATTAAAAGCTAAAATTGTGTCTTCCCTTTGCTCCGCAGTGGTTGATGGTTGAACGATATTTTATTCACGATAATATGGTGATGATGATTTGAGTTTATGAAATAAATTAAATTTGAATATTTTCATGTCCAAATGAATTAATTGACTTCTCACATGCCTGCAAGGAAGGGAAAAGTGTACGAGTATATGTAACAAGTTATAATCGTCACCAGAGAAAGAGAACCAAGCCTAAAAATGTACAAGAGTTCATTCATTTCAAACATCATCGTCTTTTATCAAAAGGAGGAAAACGAGGATGATGTTGATGATGAAATAAAATGTTTTTTCTTTCCTTATCATATCACGTCTCCAATTTTGATGCACACGAATGATTGAGCTTAATGGATTGTACGATGAATTGGATGACTATTTGGAGCGCATTTCGTCGTGTCTGTCTTGAGCAGAGTACAAGCGAAGATGACATGACACAAACAGTCATAATGTCACAAGTATGAAAATGTTTAGGTGATGGGTCATCACGAGGTCAACTGGTTGACGTTTTTTCTTGCACATAATCAATATTATTTTTGTGACGAATTGACGAGTAAAGTTGTTCCAGATATGTGTTGTTAATTTTTTTTGAAGAAGTGAGTAGGATTAATCACACAAAGTTCATGGAGCTTTTAACGAAATGAAATGCGCTCCTCACTCATAAGGGGAAGCTTTTACTCAAGACGATTATTATTAAAGTACTGGTGGTGGCTAACTTTTTAAGACGCCATTGACACCACATGTGGTGGACTAGTGGCGAGACGCTCTTAATACTATTGTTTGTCATTATGAGAGGGGACAGGTAAAAATGTGAGGAAAACAAAAGGGGAAGAATAAGCACTAAAGTGGAGACTTGAAGTCACCCCCTACCGTGTAGCACATCGTGTGGAGTGGCGAGCCTTTTATGTTGTTTGACATCAAATGACAATATGAAAGGAATTGAAAATAGTGTGATAATATCCATTGTATGTACAATACCTGTTAACCAGACAGCAAAAGCGCTGATTTGCATAGAGCTCATTCATACCGTCTCGCATCTTCAACAAAATGCCGGACTATTGCTGAGAATATGTAAGCTTTTACGGAATTCTTTGTCTTACCGGTCGTCACGTCGTAATGCGTCTTTGAAGCATTAAAATTCATTAAAGGGACAAGTGAAAACGTTTTCATGTACCGTGCTGCTTTTGATGTGCTACATACATATTATTTTCTTGGAAAAACTTATTGCTTGTTGACACAGTTCACTGGATTCGTTTTTGCTTCCACTTCAACAACATTTGGACCTTTTCACATTGTGTGGTTACGGAAGAAGGGGATAGCTTCAAATGTGAAGTCATCTTTGAAAAATCCTCGCTCCTCAAGTTTCATGTTAGTCAAAAAAAAATGACTGATTGGCCGGTTAAGGGTTTATAGGATTACACAAAATTGCCTTTTCCCTTTTTCTTGTTAATACCTCCAGAGCAGTGAGTAGTTGTTCTTTTGGGACTCTTTCTTCAAGCATCACATTATAACACAAGTTGAATACACGTCGTTTCCTCACACAGTTCTGAGAACAGGATAATTTTTGTCGTGTAGATGATGATGACAGTGATAATGGTGATGATTTTCGATCCTATAGTTTAGAGAGATACCCTTAAGGGTAGAGGTGAAGAATGTTGAAATGAACACAATCCAAGCCACTACACAACTTACCTCAAACTACGAAGTTTACATCAGCTCGAAAAAGTTACGAAGCTTAAAAAGGACATTTTCAGTCCGTCATGTAATGCATCTATCAGCTCATCATCTTTTGCAGCCGAAATGTCTCTGGAGAGCTCTGAATATAAGAGGTCTCTTCTTCGATCCTCCAGCAGACCGCGGTCTCAACATATCTTTTCTAATCTGTTGTGCAACCCAGCGTTGCATCGTATTCGCTCCTTTTTCCTGATTGTGATAGTGGAAAAGGCAGAAGCTCACTGGGATTGTTGGATGGTGTATGTATGTGTGTAGATCTGAGTGGATTCTCTCTTACAAATGATTTATGATCATCAAGGGTCCACAAAAAGACCCTTTTTTCTCGTTTCTCTCTCTCTCTCTAGCTTTTTCATTTCCTTCTATGTCCCTGTACAGAAACTCGCATTCTTTGGCCTGTGACAATATGGATATGGGTAGAGCAGAGATCGAAGTCGGAGCTCGCTTACATTAGTACGTATGGACGAAGAATTGTAAAGGCCATTAAAAAGATTGCTCACAGATAATACGTGTATCTATTACTGTGATACGCTTCATGATAATATGAACGTTGCAGGGCGATCACTATAAACTCATCTCTGGTGTGAGAGGATAGGTTTAAAAATATTTCTGATGACATAAAATGAATAAGTTATTTCGAAAAAGTACTCCTGCACATCCTACTTGGACTCTTCGTTCGGGACGTAGAGCTTGTTTCAGATTGTTTCGTATTTTTTCGCAGCACTTTCTGGAATATAAATGAACGTACGGAAAGCATAACACTTTTGGTAACTGTATTTTTGTAGAGTTTTACGTTACCCAAAGAAAGTAATTGAAGAGTGTTGTACCGGGTCACACCAGAGAGTGCAATGCAGGCAGGGTGCATGTGTGGAGGGATGAGATGGATTATGTGATTGCTCTTCTGTCGCATTGAAGGAAAGGACATGTCCCTTGCTGGTGTGTGTGTGGTTCTAAAGTTCTGACTAAACTTTGCTGTAGTATGTGACAGTAAGTTTTTTCTATCTCTACTGGCCGGTAAATTGTGAGACAGTCTCACAGTTTCTGATTTTTCCAAGGTTGTGTGATCCAGTGTCATAAATGTGTTTGGTGTGTAAACTCTGTGATTTAACACATGAAATTGTGTCACTAGCAAAGGATGGTGTCACAAAGAACTTGAACTAGCAGCTTGAATTTGGCTAACATTTTAGTTTCAAACATATAGTGTGGCAGATTGTTCGAATTACTTGTTCAGTGTTCATTGAATAAGTGTTTGATTAACTGAAAAACAACCAATTTTGACTCTATTCAAACTATTCAGAAAATGATTGGATAAAAATATAACAGGATCTACCAATGAACATATTTTGGTGTTTAAACTTGAAGTATCTTAAATACGTTGAAAATAGTGTAGTGCTCTGTGTGTGCATGGTGTTTGGTGGCTTGCTGAAATATTTATAACTCATTAAATTATAAAACCGGGTGGTCTTCCATCACAAGTCACTGGTCCGTCTTGTAAAAGTACAGTACTCATAACATGGAGTACATGCTATGCAATGCCTACCCACTACATTTCTTTCTGTGACTTAGGTAATTCCATCCATATTTTTTGTTATTATGGTGTGACTAGTGACTATATACTGACTTCATGTTCTTCATACTTCTTTTTCTTGTACTTCATGTTGATTGATTATCATCACAGATTGAAATCAGACGTCATTAAAAAGTATTTTTTCTCGTATGCGTTTTTTTATTAAAAATAATTCTAAAAGTCTACCCCGTTTCTTTAACGTTTCCCCTCTCAGCGTATCTCTACTCTGAAAGGTAAACGTCCAGTAAAAACCGGAGAACAGTAGCCAACGTGCACACGTTCTCCTTGAACCAAAATTAACTTTTATGAGCCATCTTATATGTCTCATCATCATTACCATTATCGTCTCGTCATGCCTGTTACGCTCTTTTACGTCCGAAATTTCTCCATCTCGTCCTCAGGAGAATGAGAAGGGAACGAGATCTGTGATCGTGAAGGAGTCCACGGTGTGCACTAAAAGTAGCACATATTCAGAGAGATTAAATTTAATGAAGTGTAGCAAAAGTTGAAGCGTAAAACGTATAAGCAAAGGAAAAGTTTTCCGTGTTTCGAGAGGAGTATCTACTTTTCATTTTCTTTCTTTTTCGTCAAAGAGAGGAAAAGTTGTTGAAACGCGTAAACGAAGAGAAAAATGAAACTTTTATATCCCCGAACTTGTCCAGATGCAATTGTTTCCCACAATGATATTATGTGCTTTCTTTTGTGTATGAACACACACCGGGTGATGCTAACACGTACTTAGAGCAAACGTACTATTTTGTGTATACAAAAGAGCAATATAATCCTTATCTTTATATTCCACACATTTTCATTACGTGTGAGTTTTACTTTTACTGTGTGCTTCAAAATCATGTCAGAGGTAGTAGCAGTGAGCAGTAAAAGCGATAAGGGAAAAGAGGGAGAATTTAACAATTTTTTATAGAAATAAAAACAGGTTAAGACTACAACGTGGTGGTGGAGTGGAGTAGTTGGCGTTCTAAAATATTTGTGGTACATGAAGATTACATATTTAGAAAAATACGGGATTTCCCTTATCAGTCTTGGATTTCTTTTACAAAAAGTTTGCTCTATAGGGGTGTGTGCTGATTTGTGTGTGTCACTCGTGAGTTTCAGAGTTGGTCGTAATTACAAGGTGAATTTTTTATTGATTAACCACCACTCTCGAGCTTAAGTGCAGAGTGTAAAACTTGATGGGATGATTGAATAGTATTGATATGTTGATGATAGTATGCAGGGCCTACGATACGCACAATTTTTTTCTTCGGTGTTTTTGTGCTTTGCGATTTGTGAGCGGGAGGAAAACTCGTTTTTCCAAAAATTTTCTCCAGCACTCCTCCATTCATTTGTGGAGCGAAAACGGTGGGCATTTGAGTAAACAGAAGAAGCTTCTGTATTTTTCCTTTGGTTTCTTTCTCTGTTTGCTCATATTTTACCTTATTGCATTGAGTCTTTTAGTCAAATATTTGTTCAAAGTATGAAAGAGAGAGAGAGAGAAATAAGAAATAGCTTTGGTATGGTATCACCACCAGGCGTGCAGAGACAGACAAATACATAAAAACCAACTCAAATCAAACATTCGATACCATATGTACATACCAGTAGAGCCAAGTTGGTCAATACATGTGCATATAATATACGCACAATATATGAACCGAAACTGCCATATATGTACAGAACTAATTTTTTTACTACGCGTATTATGTGTCCATGTGTTAAGCATATGTTGTAATGTAAACGATATCAGCATAATCAACATAACACCGCACACACTAAATGGAGGACGAAAAAGTGCATTCCACATACACAGCAAAATGGTTTTAAGCTCAAATGTAAATTGTTCCAGTTTCAGTATGTGTGTAATAATATCATATATTCATATTTTTATCCAGAACCTTTGCATTGCGTGTTTATACCGTATTTACATTGAACAATTTACTTTTTTGGGAGAAAAAGAGATTATGGCCATTTTAATATATTTTTCCTTCAAATATGTTACCTTTACACTTTGTCTCTGAATCTGGATGTACTGTTCGTGGTTTGTCTGGCTTTCTAAAGGATTTGAATACGGAGAGACAGAATGAAGGCGTTTGTCGATTATGGATAAAGATCGGCTTTCATCATTGCCACAAATTTCGAGAGAGAGAGAGAGAAAGAGAGAAAAGTAGTATTTGTACAGCAGTTGGAGATGTGTGTGTAATGAATATGTTTGAAAAATGTTTTTCTCTCTTGAAAAACGTTCACATTCACACACTCCTTTTCTCCGTGTGGTTAATGGCTATCGTATTTTTTTAAACAAAAATATATTATGTTAATAGTGAACCACATATCTACTCAATACAGTCGACGTATTTCTTTTCTCGTGTAAAAAGAATCGGCCTTATGATTAATTCAAAGTGGAAAATTTTTATTCAAAAGATTTTCTACATTCGAGCCACATTGATTGGGCAAGTTTTGGTGTAAAAAAACAGACTTCACAATAATGCCCATACTTTTAGAAAATGTTTTAATATCTGCAAACTACACCTGGAATTTGGTGGTTTTGAGTTATCACGTCGCGACGTTGCTTTCGTCTTTGAGAAAAATAATTGCATCATCCCTCTCACACGGCTTTATCAAAGGGTGTAATCTTTTCAGAAAATGTGAAACATGAGCTTGGAAAGTCCGCTTTTAATTCCACATGTTTGAGGAATGCCACACACTAAACAATTATCAGAAGACCTGGGTGTCTTCGCAATAACTTTTTGGTATTCACGTGTTACTCCGCATGAATTGCATTACAAGAGAATTTTTTAACAGCTCCACCGGTTTGTATGATGTGATGGACGCATTTGGCTCTTCTCCTTTGCTATTCACAAATATCCAACTGATTGTGTATGCGATTCGTAACTCATATCATGCGTGTTCCTCCAGAAGAGCTTCAGTGATTTTACATGTAAGCAGCTCAAATTATCGAGGTATGCACTCGTCCAGGTTCGAAAGGCTGTTTTTGTTCGTTGTTCCAGTTTTTTTTTTGTCTGAGCCACTGCAACTTCAAATCTTCCAGTTAAGTAGCTGTTTGAACGAAAGACAACTGACGGAACACAGTACAAATTCCCAAATAATCATAAAACTAGAGCGGTGGCCTCTGGACTCTCTTTTGTTTTTTTTGGCGGAGTACACGCCGTTGTGATTAGTCTTATAAATGTAGACCACGACAGCTACTGCATTTGCCATCCTTTTTTCATAAAAAGGAAAAGGTGGATTGCGTGCACTTTCCACACACTTAAACTATATATTTTGCCAAGATATCTTTGTTCTCTTCTTCGTCTTCTTGTAGACACAATTCCATTTCCATTGCATCACATTCTGTTAGAGAGTGTCCGTAAGGAGCAATTTTCAGTAGCAAAGTTTTTTTTTGTGTACTGGTGTTGCTCTTTATACGAGAACCAAGGGGTAATTCCTTTGATTACAGTGTTTTCCACTTCTTTCCCCCCGTAAAACGGTCCAATAATAATAATCATAATAATAAAAAGGATACCATTTTACTTACTCACTTTACCTAACATTTCTTTCAAGTCTTTTCTATCTCCCTTGCTCCCTTTATTTTTGAGTGTGCGTAAGTAGATAGAATTTGTGTTACACGCTAGCGTGGCAAACAGAGAGTGTAGGAAAATGATGAGGATGATGGTGCCTTGCCTGGTTTCCTTACGTGTGATGTTGGTTTCATTTAGAAATGTGTGCCACTATAACAATATCCTCTGGAAGGTGTGAGTGCAATATCAAAATGTGAGTGAAACCTCATCCTTGTTCAATGCCCTTAATGATGATGCAAAGGCATTGTTCACAAAATGTAGGATACAAGAAAGGCCATGTGTTTCTCGTACTTCGTGTAATGCACCCACACACAAACAACACATCATTGAACCCCGGCTTATTACTCTGCGCACCCTTTCACACAGGGTAACGAGAAAACAACTGAAATTATGTTTAAATGCGCAGTCCCCCTCTTGAGTTTTTGGTTATCCGTCACAGCATCTTTTCCAGTTTCCGCTCATATTTTTACTCACTTTGTTCCATTTTTGTACCTTGATTCATTATAAACGAGATGTTTTTTATAACGATTGCGCAGCAGCAAAACACCCAATACATTTTTGTGTTCTTGAACATTTTTTCTCATTTCTTGTCTCAATCTGTAATTTGCCATTAACCATTCCTCTGCATCCCAGATGCAGTCCTATTTCTTGATTATCCTTTTCTTCCATGACTCAGAAACAGCACGGAACAACAGGCGTGCATGTGGATCATATGTGAACGGTATTTGCAAATGAATATTCAAATTGGATACGGGTATGTGCTCGCTCATTAATGTAGAGAGGAAGGATGAAGTCCCGGGGTTTACAGAGTACATGTCGTGTAGCCAGTGAGAGCCAGAGAGTGGAGCAGTATAGCTACCTTGATGGTTGGCGAATCGCAAGAAAAAGTATACTCGAAACATGATATTAATGTCATGGAATGGTGTGCTTTTTTGCGAGAGGCATGCATCTGCTGTTGTTATAAATTTATACTTATTTTACTTATTGAATAAAAAGCGTTGCCTTTCTGTCTAGTTCGACCAGGAACATGCACATACCCTGTATGTACACATGTGTTTGCTGAAAGTGTGCATATATGTAGCTCTATCCGTTTTTTATGCTCCGGTAGGTATACCTTCACTTTATATGTGTCTACAAATAGGCATAATATGAGCACACATGTTTGTTTGATGTTTAGGTACGCTCTACGCTTCCAGTCAGTGTAGAGAAGGCCGAAACTATTTATTCTAGAGGTAAACGAATGCTAAACTCATGTTTATTCATGGTAGGCTTGATGAAAAGGTTTCATGCGATTATTTCAGGAAAACAATTGTATTTTGTGCAAATGACTTTTGCTTCTGGTCTACGTACCTCAGCCTTCACTCGCACACATTCGAGATGACGACTGACCATCATTCATTATCTTCCTGCTCATCATTTTCTCAAGGAAACGTCAGCTGGACTGAGACTGTGAATGTCTCATTTGTGGGAGTGCACGCATATTTCCATTTTATAGATTTTCTCCTGTTAGACTGGATGCCATTTGTTCGTAAATGCTAATCTCCATATTGCGTTTGTCATGTCCAGGCTACCTTTCAACAAAGTGTGCTTTTATTACAGTTTCCATTTCCCTTCCGAGAAGCACTGCACCACGTTTTAAAAAGCTGAGACAAGATTATTATTTTCTCTAAATACCTGCAACTCACACCGCCAACTACATGTGCGAAGGTGTGCCTCTCTCAAAAAGTGCATTGTGCTGCATGCAAGTCGCAGTGCATATTACCAAAATCTATATAGATTTCCGTGGAGAGCGCCGCAGTTTTGGTCGAGGATTGTGCGTGCGTGTGCACATACTAAAATATGCATACTCAACTTTCGAGCTCCATTTGAAGAGAAACTGTACCTTCAACAGCTATTTTACATTCGGCATTTATTTTGAGACACGCCTCGATTTATCGATGCCGTACTTGTCTAAACAAACCACTATATTACTCTATATTACTCCTTGTCCTTTTCATGTTCTCCTTGTAAATCTTGCATCGAAAAACCGGAAAAGACTTTCCCCCGCGCGCACACTAAAATGTCGGTGGCATGTCAAAAAGAAGACAAAAGGATCAATAATTAAACTCACTCCTGCTGTGCGTACACATTAAAATGCGAGAGTCGCAATCAGGCCACTCTCTGTGCCATACGCTCTCTCTCTGTGTCGTTTAAAGAGAGAGAGAGAGAGAAAAGAAAATTTTGAAAATTGAACCGCACCTGAAAATCGTAATTTCGTAAATTCTTGTAGGGTGGAATTGCTGCGTATTTTAAATAAAGGGTTTACACACGTCAATACACAGGTGATTTTTGGGGAACAAGTAGTATTCGCAACCCCTACAAGCAAACCGACTTCCTCCTCGAGTACACACCACATGTTCACATAATATCTTTGTATTCTGCCAATAATGGTTGGAAGAAAAAAAAATAAGCTGATTGAATCGCAATTTACATAGTCGTAATATGCGTACCTCCATATCCATTAAAGGCAGGAGCACTGACTGGATTCCAGCTCAGCAGGCTGTGTCCAAGAAAAATGAGACGAAGGTAGTCCGAAACAAGACTTTTGTTTTAAGCTCTGGAGAGAGAGTTGCTTGTACGTTGTAATAGTTTGCCAGAAAACCATCATCATTCCATCCGATAGCTAACCGATATTGTTTTACGGACTAACCTTTTTCTACCTTCACATCATACACAGTACGCATACATGTGAGCAACCAGGTTGCATAAGAAATGTGTGTGTTGTGTGCTTTCAATCCTTACATCGTTTAAACCAGGTACACACACAACTAAGTGGGTGCATAATATGCATGCAATGCCAAAGCTACAGGAAAAAATTGTTGGTTTGGTTCTCTTGCTCTGTGTATCACAAAATGAGCTTATACAGAGTCTATTTTGTATTGTTCTTATGCCTGCTTTTTATACACACTCTCACCGTCTTCACTCGCTCTGTAATATGTATATGCATGAAAATGTGTGTGTATCTAATAATGAAAAAAGGTTTACAAAGTTTTTGTTGGAAGTCGCTCGCTCACCAAAACTACCTTGCTGTCGATGTAATATATATTAAAAGCTTCGTTGCTCCTACTGCTAAACACACGAGAAATGCCGTGGTCATTGGTTAGTTGGTTTTAGTTGCTGGCTTTTTCATGAAGGCTCCCATTCACAGCTCTCTCTTCTTCGTCGCTTTTTGCGTGGACTGGGAAAATTGTTTGAAAAGTCTTCTTGCTGTGCGATTTCTCAATGTGATATTTCTATTTTTTTGTGAGAGTACTTCCATAACCATTTTTGCTAGTGATATAGAAAGGAAATATTTCACATTGTGTGCTCCTTTATACGTATGTCGTATCCTATAATCACGAGGTCCCATCAACATCATCGGCTCAACGACATTTTTTTGCTCGAGAAAAAAAATCCACGTAATCTGGCGTCCACACTCACTTGTCAGCCGCCTCCCGCTGTTTGCCAAATGCATAAATATATGTATCAACAAAGTAGTAAAAGGCAGAGTTGAGTTGTGTGCGTACTATGTCGAGCTATAACTTTATTTACTCGCTGATTATATGAAAAAACGTCATGTTCGCTAATTTCCCTTTATGTGTCCACCAAAAGGGCATAAAAACGTCTGGTGCGGTGGTGGCATGTGCTCCTTCGTCGATGTGGTGGTAGACTTTTCTGTGTGCTGACTTCATGATGTTTGAATGTGTATTCCATACTTGTCGTATCGAATCATGTTCCCCGTCATTCAACTTTGTACAGTTGTTCTCTCATCCCTTTGCTGTGATTTTTTGTGAGGTTTTCGTTCCTACACACCGGAGTCATCATTGTTGTGAAGTGTAGAAGCTATATATGAAGTGTATACACGTTTCGGCTATTTCTATGAATATGAGAGTGGGCGAATGAGATTTTAACGGTAGTGGACTTTCTCTGTCCCTCTGGACATTTGAATAGAAATTTGTGCTGATACGTAAAGCTTGACTGAGGGCAAGAGTTATATGTACGTTAGTGCATTTAAATGTGCTCATTTACATCTCTTCTCCGGTTGTCTCTCTATGACACACAAAGTTTTGCTCTCTTGACCCTTTGCCTGTTTTCGTTAACATTTGTTTGGTGAGGATTTGCTCTGTGTTGCGGTTGTTTTTCTTTTGTGCTGGACCATTGTGATGTTGATGATCACGATGATGATCATCTCTGCAGTGAAATGGTCCAAATGAAACGACTCATTTGGGTGCTTTAGCGAGGGGAAGCGGAGAGAGATAACATGTACTTTTGAGAGAGAGAGTTTACATTGTGAGTAACGTCATTCGATGCATGAAGATGATAACAAGAAATGGGAGCAAGAGCAATGACAAAAACGAATTTGTTGTTCTCTTCGAATGAATGACCAGAAACTCATGAATGTGTACTCACGTTCACACACACCAGCACAATGAATATTGAGCATTGGAAGGTTACATGTGCTTTGGATGAGCACATGCATATATAAAATGAGTCCAGAGACAATGTGATTGTGACTCCCTATGGAGAGATACACGGGAATAATTACTCTCGACAATCGTAGCCAGCGACAATTTTGTAATCAGTAATCGTCCTGAAAAGCATTGCTTCCATGATCCAGGAGTGTGTACCTAAATAAACGAGAGAGTAGCGAGCCTTTTGTGATGAGTGACCGCAACTGATCTTTTTACCGCAGTTGGTTCACCATTTCGGATGAATGCGACCTTGCTAATAATTCAAAATGGGCTGCAATGTATGACTTGTAGTAACTATAATCGTTAAGTAAAATTAGAATCATAAAGATGTCTTGAGATTATGTTAACGTGAGTTTTTTTAATTGTTTCAGTATGACGATGGAGTATCCCATTATCCTGGGATGGAATCAATGCCCGCTTTCTTGAGACAAAAAATAACGAACGTTTCTTCGCCAGAGGAAAACATCCTCCTCCTTTTAATCATTTGGCATAATCTGATGACTGTCTGGTACTGCGGAATTATTTGCAAAGGTGGTAAAATCCTATAGTGTTTCTAATGCCTCAGATATTTACGTAGATTATTAAAAGCACAGCTCAATAGGATACTACAAAATTTAGTCATCAACATTGAATCCATTATATAACAAGGTTTGGCGGTAGTCAGTCATGTTTCTAGTATTCTATGCATAACCTGAAAGAACGATGGCTACACGAGATAAACAGAAATTTTGTTTCTCCACTGTGCCCACGATTTACGAAAGAGGCTTGGTTATAGGTAGTCAGTCATGTTTTTAGTATTCTATGCATAACCTGAAAGAACGATGGCTACACGAGATAAACAGAAATTTTGTTTCTCCACTGTGCCCACGATTTACGAAAGAGGCTTGGTTATTACATGAGTGATTCAAAAAGCTCATTTGAACAAACACCACACACATTTGCATGTTCCAGTTGTCGTCATTAACCTTGACTCTTTCACTAGCGAGCTTCGTCAAGAGAAACTTTTTTAATTGACATAATCACCCCCACTTTTTTATGTCGGGGCTATTTATAAACGGTGTGCACACACAAAAGAATTGGACTTTGTGTTTGCTCAGCTAAAATTAGACAAGTTCTTTTTCAATGGGAAATTTCACACCTCCTGCAAAATAATGATGTTGTTAACTAGGTTTGACGTATTTTTCACATGCCATCGTTTCACGATTGTTCCGCTGTTTTGAGCTTGTTAGCCAATGCCGTAAACCGTTGACAAAGGTGTGCAAGCGGATGCACACACGTACTTTTGGTAGTCCCTGAAAACACCAATTACGCAACGACTGTCCTTTTCCTTGTCGGTAGCAACACTTCTCCGTCAAAAAATAATGATGAGTTAATTCAGATTGTGCGAATCACGAATGCAGTGCTTATGAGTAGTTAAGGAGGGCGGAGCTTTAAAGCAAGTTTAAAACTATCAAAGACCAACGTATCTAGTTCCCATTTTAACTTTATTATAACGACTTGATCTGACTTTGATGCACGAAGAAATATGTAATACATTCTCATTAATCGTTCAATGAACGCTGAGGTGACCTTAGCCATGAAAATCAAAATATTTTGAATACTATATCACGTCAAGAAGCAAAAATTTTCCAATGTGTCACACATTCTTGCAACCCCTGTGGCAAGATGTATCATTTTGATATTTAAGCAATCGTAATAACCGATTACCATAAATTATAGTCGTAAAGTTTTAGTCGTCTCTTTGAATAATTCATAGAAGCATGAATTTTTGAGAGGTGGGACGATGATGAGAACCGCCGTTTTCATAACTCGACAGTAACATTTTAAAACAAATCTTTCCATAGATTATGAAATACAAAAGAGTTTAACTTTGATAATATCCTACTACAAGATCTAGCTTAATCTTTGCACTCTCTGAAAGATAAAAACAATAGGCAACAAATTGCCCAATCCTACAGGAAACAGACGATGTGGATCAGAGAAAACAGGGTAATGCATTATTCAGGGAAAAAAGTTAATAAACGCACTGCATTTTACTGTTTTGTGCCACTCGGCATGTGATGGAATTGCTTTTGCAACAAAAACGAATAAAATAGACGTGTGTGCTCAGTGTTCTTTTGTACGTACATCTGCGTTGAATTGTAGATTATAGCTTGTACATGCACAAAAACGATAATCCGTCAAGAGAGAAAGGACGAGAGAGAGAGGAAAACGAAATTTGATTTATGAATGTATGCATGAAGTTTTTGCAAACTTGCGCTGTGCCCAATCTCATATTATATTAATGCAGCGGAGTAAATGGTAGCCTGCGTGCCGCTATTTCTTCTATACCTACGTATATACTTGTAGCACTTGCACATATCATGCCCAAAGGTTTTTTGCAGTATCTGATAGGAATTGGTTTGGAGACACAGAAAGAAACTATTTTGTGCATGTATCTAGAAATCGTGTACTTTATTCACATACCTATTTGAATCATGTAGGCAGTAATTGATTCCTACGTATGTACTACATTTGTGTAACCGCAATAATAAAAAGCACACTCTTTCGGGAATTCATCGTGGTGTTGTGCAATGGAAAATTGGGATTTGATGGAGAATTACTTTGACGAAGGGTTTCAAAGCATTTTTTGCAATTTTACTGATTTCTCCTGATGCGATATACAGAGTTATGTATTTTTATATCTAAAGTGAGCAATCCAAGTGTGAAAATGTATTGTGGGAAGAGGGGAAGAAGGGATTCGACATTCGCTTACAAATCCTGTTAAATTTTTCAAGTCACAGAAAAGCGCAGCCATATATATTTANTTATGTATTTTTATATCTAAAGTGAGCAATCCAAGTGTGAAAATGTATTGTGGGAAGAGGGGAAGAAGGGATTCGACATTCGCTTACAAATCCTGTTAAATTTTTCAAGTCACAGAAAAGCGCAGCCATATATATTTAGGTACCTAAATTGACACTGTATGGTATGGGGAGTTTAAATGGTGAAGGTCTCTCTAGGGATCACTCATCGGGTTTTTCGAGAGAACCATACCGTTTTTTGTAATACATCACAATACTGACAATACTCTTTGCACCCTTCTTCGTCGTTTCATGTGGAACAAGGCAAACTCACTGTCCGTGTGTCCCCACTGGGAATTGAGTGAATTTTAAGGTTAGTCTCTTCTCCCTCTTATTCGCGTTTGTGTTCACACACATGCATTCCACAATCAGGTCTTCTCATAGTGTTGAATAGGGGCAGTGGTGTTGCTAGTTTTAGTCAAAGTTTCAAGTTTCATACTTTTGAGGAAAGACTTTAAGCATGGCGTGATAAAGTTGAATCAAGTCCCCCTTTTATACAAAATATCCAGTTGGAAAATGTTATGGATGACAACCGTGGCCGCTGTTGGTGTATCCTTATCCCACTCTGTAATAACTTTGTAACTCTTGGGCATAACATGTATTCAATCAGACATTCGTTGGTTTTTAGCCTGTTTTCTGGCTACGTGCCACATAATAATTTTGGCGTTGGCTCAAATGAACGCAAGTCATATTAGCTAATACAACAGCGTGTTGTGTACATCTTCACCAAATATATGGTTATTAGTTTGCAAAATGATGAGATGACTGGGAGACTATGAAATAGGATTTATGATTGAGCGATGTCCATCAGTGCTTACATACTTTTAAATTAAAATTTAAAAATATACCTCTTGTAGCTTCTAATAAATGTAAACTTCAACTAGAATGTAACAAGACGCACATGTATATCACCATTCTTGCAAATTATTTTACATCTACAGTTCAAACACGTCTTTCGGTGTATACTCGTCGTTTTTTCTCT
Source organism: Alloscopus bannaensis (assembly GCA_027743745.1). Lineage (NCBI taxonomy): Eukaryota > Metazoa > Arthropoda > Collembola > Entomobryomorpha > Entomobryidae > Alloscopus > Alloscopus bannaensis. Next base: position 25,932 of record JAHZMW010003087.1, read on the forward strand.
GTAAATTGCAATTAAGACCTCAAAGAGCAAAAAGTAACAACGCGAACTCTTGTACCGGATGTACCAAAACAAATAATGTATTTCCTTAAAAAATCATGATAGAAAGCCAAACTTTTTGCTGTGCCATTGCAAAAGTAAACATGAAAATCTTGTTTTTGACTGCGGTACACAAATCCAATGCAAATGCAACCCAGGGCACTTCTGTGTATTATAATGTTCACTTTTTTCTTTCCAGGCATCCATTGTTCCCATTGTTGGCTCTCATCTTTGAGAAATGTGAGCTCGCAACATGCACACCAAGGGAGCCGGGCGTTGCAGGCGGTGATGTTTGCTCATCCGAATCTTTTAACGAAGATATTGCCGTTTTCTCCAAACAGGTTTGTTCACTCGTTTTTTTCCTCTCCGTAACAAAGTTTATAATACATAGTGTGAACTCGCGGGCAAAAATAACACACACTCACGCACTCTTTTTTCTTATGGGCGATAAGTAGTTGTAAATGTCAAGGCAAAAATAGCATTCCGCGCCACAGCATCAGTCTGGAGTAATCTTCTGTGCATAATATATTCCCGTGATTTTTCTACACGCACTTTACTTTTTCAGAGACGAGAGAAACTAATACGCCTCTTTTTTACGCTCTCTCAAAAGTGCGGCATGCTGTCATGAAAGAGCTGTGTGATGGAAAGTGCTCACTGGAAATGTGTCTGTTATTCACAAACATTTACCATAAAGTTGACAATTTAGCGTGGAAGGAATTGACTTTAAAATGGGAAATTGCTCCATTTCATAGTCATTTTGAGGCGGGGATTTTTTCCCCGTCTTTCAAAAATTATGTGAGCATCTCTCTCTGGTGTGGCCTTAACTCAACTTTTGGGTATTAAAAACGACTTCCTTATAGATCCCACTGAAATGACGAAACACGAGCGAACGATGAGTTCCAAAAGCTTTTTTTCTCTCTCAAGCGTCATTTTGAAAATGTGTTGCTTCAAAGATTTCTTCCTCCGTCTCTTTTCAAGAAGTATTTGAGAAACGTGTGCATCTGCTGAAATGCACAAGAAGCTGTATTTACGTGTGTAATAAATAGGAAAAACAGTTTTTGCCCGAATTGTTATGCATCACATGGGCAGACGAAGAGTAAGAAGCGAAAAAATCCAAACACACGAAATAACTTTTCTTCCAGATCTTCACAAGATCCATTCAGGGTCGTTTCTCTTTAGAGAGGATGGTGTTGATGTTAGAACTTGCTCCCCTAAACGACCATTTTCTAAGAGCCATCAATTTTTATGAGCAGCCAAATATCCGAGCAAGACTTGCCTTGTGCATTGTAAAACTTGTATCAGCTTTCTCATATATTATAGTTGTACACTTACAACATACTGCAGCAGAGTGAAGAAGGTAGGAAAAAATCTAAAGATTTTTCTCATTTTATTAAAACCTACTCACCAGACTTTTGGACGCTGGTCGCATTTAATTTCAATTTGTTTGCTTACGAGCAAATTGCATTCTTTCAGTGTACTGCAATTAACTCGACGAGATAAAAAGAGCACTTCATGTGAGATGAGTGCTTCTCTCCCCATCTCGTTTTGGCATCTTTTCAAAAATTCCTAAATCATCTTGTTGATTGCGAACGTACTACGAAACTCGCTTCGATTTTCTCCATGATTCCATTTTTGTGTCAGTTGCACAAAAAAATTATAAACCCTTAACAAAAAAAAACTGCAACCGCACCTGGTTCGACACTTTTTTGTTGGTATACTTCCTTCGTGACGTAACTAACTGCAGATTGCATGACACAACCCTCCTCTAGCACATATTTACTAAACAAAACATTTTTTTAATGAAATGCACCTTTAATAGGATTGCTTGCTCTAGTCAAGTGGGAGCAATGGAATCGTCTTTCCGCTGCTTATTTTTCGTACAAAATGGAAGACAGATCCTCGTTGGAGAATTGAGAGCAAAAAGAGCAATAATCATAACAATAATCGTAGAATAATGGCAGGAAAGGATGTGCAACTCCATTAAGGTTGTGGTTTTCTTTTCCATTAATGATATTACGGGCTCATTGCTTCGAGAGGTAAAGGGCGAAATGCGTCTATATTCTCTGTGTGAATTGAGGTGAGCGCCATGCTGGCTCGAAATTCGTCTTCAGGCCATCACCACCGTCATTCATGTATGGTATATTATGTAGTTTTTACGAGAACTTACCTACCTCTCCAGTCATCCCTTTTCCCCTTTTGCTATATACACCAAGTCAAATATCCTTCAAACCTGAGCAGTTATTGCTTACATTCTATTAAATTACGCCGAAAACTGAATCAACGAGTCAAAACCCAGCCATTTACTTGCAGATATTTACTGGCCTTATGTATTATAAATACTGCTGCTGTTATACATTTTCCTGACCAATGTTACTGATGTAAAGCCTCTTTTGGTGCACTCGGGGTAAACGTTAGCGTATAAGATGGAAATAAATACAATGTTCTAGAGTGGAGAAATGCCGATGGGACTTTTTGTGGAGGAGAGAAACTTGATCTTGTATCGCCGTAAGGAAATGGACATTGGATTCTTTTTCTAGTTTTCTCTCCACTTACCTGGGTTTTCAGACCAGCTGTAATGTATTCATGTACATTAAATTGTGTGCAGTGGAAGAGGTATTCTTGCACACGGTTTGCTCACATTAAAATTGTGTTTTGGATTAGACCTTTTCGTCATATGTACGTATATATTTGTGCTTTGTAATAATCATATCTATAATCAGGAAGGATAATTTTTACCAACATCTCTCCTTATTCGGTTCATTGGTAAGATCTACACACATCTCTTCGTTTTATTCCACATATTTTCCCTCTCCCTAAAACAAAAGCCCTACTATTTCACCCTATCTCTGAAAATGGCCACGTAAAATGAAATGTATGATATTACAGAGATATTTCTCTCTCGCGCGAGAGCAAGCGGCAAGCAGACATTTACGATTGGCTTTTATGCAGTGCAATGCCATGCCTTTCTGAGTTGCGTGTAGAGTCGGCAAGTGAATCGTGAGGAGAGCGAGATGCTCACTCACTCGCGCACACACACTGGCTGGTCGTTTTCATATATTCAGCCTCACATCCTATATTTTGTATTTTGGCTGGAATAAGTCTACGTCTCTTCGACAAGTGACGAAAACATTCATTCAAGGCTTATGACCTTCTTGCTGCTGCAGTTGGGATATTTATTAATGTTATGCGTTAAAAACAGGGTTTTCGAATCACTACTGATTGATGACTAGAGAAGTTAGCGAAATATAAAAATACATTTATGCATTGAAATTTACAAATTTTTATAGCCTTCAGCTACGCAAGAGGATGTCGGGGGACTGTATTTTTTCAGAGTCACGGGATCTTAAAGGATGAACTGGTGGTAATATGTACTCGTGGAGAATCAACTAATTACTGATGGCAAATGATGCGCAGGTGTTTCTTAATGATGAGTTTGGTTGTATTGGAGTTTATAAAGCCTTTTAAAATCTTGTAATTGAGATTAAGGCTTGTTCAATCGAACGATCAATGTGAACCGGAATTTTTTTCACAATGCACCCTTTTGCCTTACAAGGTCTTTGTCAATTTATGGATTGACACGACTCTTGAACGAAATAGTGCCATCGGCATTCTCAGAAGACCACCTCTGCTCACATTTTTTAATCACTGCTTAATTCCGTAGTGCATTCAGCCGATTTCCGTTTCTTTTCTGGGATTATAATTTGGCTGTGAACCAGAGTGTTGTAAACAAAACGGGCGAGATGGTCTGAAAATGGTACAGACAACAAAAAAAAAAATATTTTTTTTTGCCTGGGAAAATCAAACAGGATTACGGTGTAGAGGTGCATTTTATCATTTAACTTTTTCCTATTGAGAGAAGCCGACCTTTAAATCCAATTGCAAAGAGATTGTGCTCTCCTTCTTTGTCAAGGCAGGAAGTGCGGTGTCTTATTTAACAAGGTTTCAATCGACGTAATGCAATGATCGTGAAGAATCGTCGTGTAGCAAAGAAGAGAGAAAAAAATCGTCACATGTGTGTGTGTGCAGATACACGCATTAATGTTAGAAGTGAATTCATTAAAAATGAGACACACTATGTACATAATATACGAAGACATATCTGGTGACGAGGTTTCAATAGTTGTATTCAGAAATCTATATGTACAATAAATACAGGTTATGTAGGGTAAGAAAAAAACTGGTTCATTCTTCCTACAAAATGTGCTCCACTGAGTGTGTGTGTGGATGATGTAAATGTATGAGTATTTTTTGTCTGAGACAAGACGACGGACGTGTTTTGAAATATGATTTAAAGGTGAGCTCCGAAAACAGCTTGCTAACTAATGGATAATGGCTGGATCATTTTTCCCTTTCTTGCCTCCTTTTTCCAAAGCTTGATCATCGCTCCGATCATCTACGCATTACACACAAATTGAATATATTGGTAAGGCGAGAGGAGAGAGAGAGAGAGAGGACGAGCCCAAGTTGAAAAGGCAGTGTGAGTTTGTATTGATAAAAGGAAAGTTTCTTTTTAAAGAAAAAAATGAATTTGAAAAAGTGTGGCAACCTTCTTCTCAAATTACATCTGGTGGCTGCTGGTGTGATAATGATAATGATTTTAAAACGAATATCAGATGTGAAGAAGTTTAGTACAATCATAAATGCAGCCCTGTAAATCCATGCTGGAAAAACGTTGTGGTTCGTATTCCAATATGTGACTCATTTCTGTAAAATTTGAAGTACATTTTAAGTTTAACAAAGGAAATCTTGAAATCTGAATTCAAAGTAAAATTTTCAGTCTAGCAAGACTCGCACAACTTTGAAAAGGCGTAGTCTCACAAAAAAAATCTCGTACAACCACACATCTAGCACGTAGATAGGTTAGATTGGGTACAAACTAGGCTGCTGGTGTGATAATGATAATGATTTTAAAACGAATATCAGATGTGAAGAAGTTTAGTACAATCATAAATGCAGCCCAGTAAATCCATGCTGGAAAAACGTCGTGGTTCGTATTCCAATATGTGACTCATTTCTGTAAAATTTGAAGTACATTTTAAGTTTGACAAAGGAAATCTTGGAATCTGAATCCAAAGTAAAATTTTCAGTCGAGCAAGACTCGCACAACTTTGAAAAGGCGTAGTCTCACAAAAAAAATCTCGTACAACCACACATCTCGCACGTAGATAGGTTAGATTGGGTACAAACTGCCTTTGGGATACTTTAAACGGTCAACTGTACAGGGAAATGTGTATAAGAAAAAATATTTGCCTTTTGTAAGAGAGGGTAAGATAATGTGTTGTTCAGTTCAAAAATATTTTTGAGACGAATGTGATACGGAAAGTGATGGAAAGGTAGCACACAAAATCAAGGCAATGAGTCAAAGGCATCGGTTGAAAACCCTTTTTTCTCTCTGGATAGAGGTACTTTTGATTTCTTGAAGAAATGAGAGGACACTCTGATGAATTGGGTTGAATTTCCCAATGCGCACTGTGTAACAATCACTTGTTCTCTACATCCAAACAGGCCCGTAATAACGCATACAAGGAGATGAGTGTGAGTGGGAACCAGTCTAAAAAAAATAGTGCTCTCCTTTTTGTATTTTCCAACACGTTGTTAGATTACACACAGATAAGATGGGAAAATGAGAGAATGAACGAAGCATTGTGATGAGAGGGACCGGGAGAGTAAAGAGCTTCAAGTGTACTTTAGTGTGTGTACACTTTTTGTCGAGGTTAGTAAAACTGGTCATCCGCCTCGTAAAAATAACAGTGACAATAATCCCAATAGCTTGTTAGACGACTGCTCAAAATGTTCTGAAATAGGATTACTGATGACTGATCAAACAAATGGAAATGGGTTCAGGATGCAACGAGAGAGTGAGAGGGAGGATAGTCTACTTGAACCCACATTGAGCAAAGTGAATGGCACAAAACCACGAGATTATTCACTCCACACAGGTGAAGTGAAACTCAAGCAACCTCAAAGTTTACACCATAAATATAAGTGTGATATGCGAGCATTTGATTCGGATTTATATTGGCAAACAAATGGTCTTTAATGCCAAACACGAGTGTAACTCTCCCAACGTTGACCACCCTTAAAGATTCAATCTCAAACAATTTAATTAATTATTAACTCCCAGGTATTATGGTGGACCTTTATAAAGTCACAAAATTAGTGACTTCCTCTTTCTAATGCCTTTTATTCAACCACACCAAGGTCCAATTATCATCCATGTTGTACGCATATCCTGGCATTATTCCATTATTATAAAGTGATCCTGTACATACTGCCCTGCATTTACACAAGTACCTCATTCTAATAACTCCATCATCATGTATACTTGAGAATTCCCTTGGACTCGAGTCACAACAGAAGATTTGAAGGGCTAAACGGAATTCTTCTAATGATGGACTGCATGGCATAGGGTGA
>JAHZMW010003088.1:0-11559 GCA_027743745.1 Alloscopus bannaensis
AACCAATTGAATGCCATACGCATTATTGGACATTGGATTGCTTCATCAACTACATAAAAAACTGTCTACTTCTTCGGAGAATGGAGATGATCACTTCAGGTAATACAAATTATACCTCGTAATGGATTAAATGGCTCGCATGCCTACACATACCTATCTTATAATTCTTATAAGGAAATTTATATTCACCACGACTCATATTGTGCGTTATACTGAAATACGTTTGGTGGTCGTGCCCTTTAGATGGTTAACCCATAACTTAGAAACAGGGTTTGAATCAGGTTGCATGCGTATATACATTAGAGTGACAGTGACAACCAATTGCATCTCACATTGCATTACACCGAACCCAAACTTGAAGCTAATAGTGTTTGCGGAAAGAATACAAGACTTCAACGGTACAGTGCGAGTGCACATATACTTCCTTATTAGACATTTTGAGAATGAATGCCTAATCAAGTGTAAGACACCTCTTTAATCATACCCACAGTATGTTTAGTGCCTACGTTCAGCACACAATGGGTGCAACATGTGGTGCCTGGGTTAAGAATTTAACTTTTCATTTTTTTCCCCGCCATATGATCTGCTGGAGAATGCCTTCCAGTTAAAAAGAAGCATCTACCACAAAGCTAATGATGGTGATGGCAAAAGAGGCATTTTCGATGCGTGTTTGTTGCGGGTATTTAAAACGTTCATCTTTTGCATCTCCATAAATCCCAATGCATACACTGTTAAGTCCATTCTTTTCTTATGAAAAGTTAGCTACATTCTTTGTCGTCGTGTTTCTAGCTGATTACAATAGCCACAAAATTCAGAAACTTTTTCCACATTGCGTGCTGTCTAGATATGGCCAATGTGCGTACTTTTCAAAGTTTTCTATATATATCGCCTCTCGTTTTTCGTAGGTGGATTGGATTTTTACTCAAATTCATGTCTAATACCACGTAACAAGACTGTAATCGGTCTGACTTCAGGCTTCCTTTCCTCCTCAGCAACAGACCCAATTGTCCGGTTACATAGGTGAGGATGAATGGGACGACTGATTGCGTACACAATCAACCCACACCACACGGGGCAGTCAAAGATCATAACTCTTTCTAGACTCAAAAGCCTTGCTTCACTAATGCTGGACCGAAGTAAAAAGGAATACTAATATGCCGCGTCGATATACATTTTTATTTGCGGATAACTACCCATGACACTATCAAGTTTCTCACTTGTCCACTTGCTCGCCCGCTTCGGAATTTACGAGAAGTTCAAGAATATATATCGTTGCATAATTACAAATGCATTCTGAAATCATGTTGGAATACGATCTCCTAATGAACAACAATTACGTAATCATTCTCAAAGAGGAATCTCTCAAAATAACAAGAGAGAAAGGAACCTTTTTTCACAGACTTCCCCGTTTTGTGGTCAGTTAATTTTTTGTGGAACATATTTTTTCTTGAATGAACATTTGACTGTGTGCATCCCCATACGATTTTATGATTACGCGTGAGTTATTACAGTGGATAGACCTTTTGATGATGATGTTCGCTAGACCAAAGTGAATGAATGTGCACACACAAGACGAGCAAAGTAATCCGAAAACACTAAAATAATGATACGATATGATGATGCTAATGATATGCTTGTGTGAGTATTACGCTTCGCTCACTTCAATAGCTTTGGTTGGACATACCCTGCTTTTTTCGCCAGAGAGGAGAGCAGTCTGTCACTTACACCACACTACTATTACTCTGCCATTCAAAAAAAGGTGCAAGTCAGTTTAGAGTTGCCGTTGTGGTTGTCGTCATCGTTGTTCCTATATCTCTTTATCCGCATCAGATGTAAGTCATGCAGGAGAGAGACGAAGCTACGAAGATGTATACAAAGTGCGCTGGGAGACAAATCTGATGTTATCCAACTAGAGGTGTATGTACATAATATGCAAGCAACTTGAGAAGCAAACCTTCAGTCGGATCTCACTGACCGAAGAAGACGAGAGTTAAGCGGAGGAAAGGTGCGAAATACAGTCAAGATACTGAAGCGATGAACGTGCTTTATCCGCTCTATGTAATCCATCAGTTTATAGCTTGTTTGGCCTGTGTTGGAATTGGAGGATGGAACGTTTGTACCCGACATTTCTATGTATAATAGCGGAAAATGATTTGGGAAGTTAGACACGTCGACTTCAGTATGAAAAACTTTCAAAGGACAAGTCTGATCTGATTAGTTCCGTTCAAAGTGAAGGTGCCGATTGTTAAATGATGCAAGGAGTTTTAATGGGTTGAAATAGGATTTTCGGATTGTGAAATATGTAGTTCAAAGGAGGAAAACACTGTTTAAGATTTTTAGTGATAAGCTATAAGAAAAAGATGAAACGGTTTTGCAAAAAAAAAACTCCGAGTTATATATACGTCGATGTGCTGTGGTTGTGAGAGTGGCGCTGAATAAAGTGGATCATCTTTAATATGTATTGCAGAATGTCAATCGCACAGGTAGGTCATCTTTGAAAACTCTGAAAACTTCTAATCCTCCTCTCCAAATTCTATACCGTTGGTATCAACGGATCTTGATGTCTGATGTGTTGCAAAAATAATACACACACATTTTAAATTGGAATTGTCATCATCAGCATGAGTCGACGGACATATCACATGCAAAAGCCAGAATATTGTCTTTAGCGATTTGACAAAATTCGATCAGCTTTCACCGTTAGAAAGTGTGAGACCACCCAGACATCATATGCAACCTAATTGTTGAATGTGCTAGTCCAGAATCGTGCAGAAAAAGATTTTCTGAGAAAAATTGAATCATTCAGATAAGACTATTTAATGAAGTAGCTTTCGAGACAAGTGGCAGATGCAGAACGAAACCAAAGTGAAAGGTGTGTAGTATATTGCATATTATTATAGCACCCCATTATAGTGTACACATCTTCCGACTTTTGAATTTGTGTACAATTTAAATACAAATGTAAGCTTAAAGTCAACTTCCTGGTTTCCACTTTAGATTTTTAAAACGATTTGAACCGTTTTCGTCAGTCTGTGTTCAATCAAACCCCGGGGCTGAGAAATCTCTACTTTTACTCCGTATTTTAGGACACAAATGTTTGTCCTCGCTGGCAAAGGAGCAGGGACAACCTCATGTAACAATTGTGACAACGCTAGCAAGAAAAAAACGTTTCGCAAATTCATGAGCCAATAATGTCATTCATGGTGTTTTTTGCACCCAATCCGGACCACAGCCAATGCACATAAGCAATATAATGTGTAGTGGAAGATTAGCATTATGCTATTGAAAATAATGCATTCATTCATGTCAAATCGATTCATACAATGCAAATAATTCGACTTGAGCTGTTGAGACGGAGACGTTTACGTGACTTGTTTGATTGGTCGTGTCATGTCGTGTCGAGTTAATACGCGTAGTTCATGTGGTGTGTGGGTGCTTGGCCTGACAATGGTACTTGTCTCAAAAATATGTGATGACAAGCGTGCGCTGAAGCAAGTCATCAATCAGAGAGCGAAGTGGAATGACTGTGAACTTTGGTTTTATCTTGTCACACAAATGGACCATATACATTGATCTTTCATACAGTTCTCCAATGATAAATGTGACGAAGCGAGAAAATATCTTTCAGTGATTACCTCAATGCTTTTCAATATTCTTGAGAAATTAATTCACGAATCATAACATATTTGCGATGAATGGCGATCATGAAAACAGGAAAATCATAGAAAGTCATGTTCACTGCCCACAGAAATAAGTGACGGGATGAATTGCATATTGCACACATTCGCCCATGATATTGAAATATTTGCCAGCAAAATTACGGTTACAAACAGAACTCTTTTATGTGAGAATGAATAAGCTTCATGTATTAGTATTACAAGATTGCCAAACTAATTTATCCAAAATTTATGCAGCTTTAATATATTACGTTTAATTAATTGTGGCATATTCAATTTCCGCAAACCTGGAGCAGCAACTTTGCAAACAGAGCAAATTTAAGGCAGTCGGAAGCCCTAGTTTAAAAAAATAAATATGTTTGTGATGATGTTAAAAAGAGAACTATACTATATGATGCTCTTCAACAAACAATGGCTAATAATCCTTAATAATAATGTGACATCCTCCATGTTTTGTACTATTATTTATTAGCCTGAGTAGTGGCCATATCAAAAGCGCGACCATAGATTGTGCATGTTCATTGGCAGTAAGAGCGAAACAGAAATAGAATGGAGCCTATGTGCATAATTTGATGTTGTGCGAGAGTGTCCATTTCCGCTCATTGAAGATCATTTTCAAAAATTCAAGTGCCATCATGAATAACTTCATCCATGGACTAGTAGGAAGCAGACCCTAGTTAGTACATCTGCAATATAAATTCCTATTATTGTCACAGAGTTAGAAATATACATCATTTCCTTGATTTGTTTTTCCACATTGCATACGGCAAATAGTAGCCGTGCAAACCCGCCCCTCGCTTCATTTCCTTCTTTTTACATCGCGTTTCACTGTCTTTAATTTTGCATGTACTTATTTATACAAATTGAAGTAGACAAAAATACTACGATGCAACATTTAATTCCGGTTTTCGCCGGAATTAAGTATCGCCCGAAAATAAACGGGGCGAAAATGCATTTTTGTAATAATTTCAACTAGAAAATTGACTGAAATATATCGTATTTTTGGAAATATCAACTCCCACAATTCGTTCTCGCTCATTGAATTTTACTGTCAAATTCACTTTTATAGCTCTCTTTGCAATTCAAAACGTTGACAAGTCTCTAATTATAAGAATTAGCTGAGTGTTTCAAGAAACATTGTCATGTTAAATGTTACCTGCTTAGCGAAAATTAATCAGTTTTTGGCAATGGTTAAATGACCTGATTTGTCATGCAGAGGAACATTTTTCACACTCACGCATTTCTCACACACACAAAGGCTACAAGCCATGTAATTACGTGGAGACCATCCATTATTGAGCCTTTTTCGTCGATTGTGTCATGTATGGGCTCAACAATATGTTCCGATGAAAAACAATTCGTTCTCGCTCATTGAATTTTACTGTCAAATTCACTTTTATAGCTCTCTTTGCAATTCAAAACGTTGACAAGTCTCTAATTATAAGAATTAGCTGATTGTTTCAAAAAACATTGTTAAATGTTACCTGCTTAGCAAAAATTAATCAGTTTTTGGCAATGGTTAAATGACCTGATTTGTCATGCAGAGGAACATTTTTCACACTCACGCATTTTTCACACACACAAAGGCTACAAGCCATGTAATTACGTGGAGACCATCCATTATTGAGCCTTTTTCGTCGATTGTGTCATGTATGGGCTCAACAATATGTTCCGATGAAAAACTTCAGTGTTTGAAATTACGTCATTGAATATTAAACTAAAAATACCAATACACCTGGTTTCCCTTTGGAAGAAAAGTAAAAAAAATGAGATTTTGATGCTTCATTGATTTCATTTTGGAGACGTGGCCATCAGAAAAAAACTACTCTAAATAATATTACTTCATCAACATCACCAGCTCTGAACTCATCCTTTCATTTTGCCATCGGTAATATTTTGTATTCTTTGCCCGTGGAATATATTACTCTATGCAAATGCTGTAGGGATTATTTGAAGCTGTTCTTTCACAAAAATAATATTTCACCATCGCAGAAAAAGTTATCAATGGACACCTAAAAATTTCATTCTTGAAAAAAAGCGATATATGTATACAATTTGTAGAATTTTTACAACGCTCTGGATAGGCGCTCTTAAAAAAGTGGGGAAATGTGTAGAAAAACATGGGGATCAACAATAAACATTTGTGATCCTTCTGAGCCACCCAGTGCGCGTTGTCAGTTAATAAGGCAATAAATTATCGGGAGCACCATCAACGTTTGCCTTTCCCACTCTCATGTTGATAGCACTGTTTCCATACGTAATCAGGTTGAGAACAGCGTTTAAAAAGGTTCGGCGCTGTTTGTGATGAACGATGAGACAAGATATCTATATTTTATTATAGATTTTTTTCTCTCTGACTCATCCCAAGAAACTACAGCGTTACGTTTCTTTGTGGCACAAAGTACCCAGAAATGTGTTCAAAAATATTTTGGCAAACCAAGTTTGAAAATGTGATTTTGAAATTGCAATTGAAATTGAAACACATTGCGACGCTAACAAGATGATTCAATTTTGTAATGAATTGCCGTGTCTGGTACATGTGCGCTTTTAAACTTTTAGATGAATTTTGAATAAATATCGTGTGACGTTTGTTATTTATATTGTTTGCTCACATAACCTAGATATACATATATTACGCATTATTACACCAATACAATCATCACGCCACTTTGGTGGTGCATTTTCAACTCGGCAGACTTCGAGGCGACTTTTCCTTCATGTAGATTGCCTCTTTGTGTAGACATGATTTCATATGCATGTACCTAAAACTATAAAAGGCACTTGAGAAAAAAATACAGTAAACTATATGGTAATGAATTTCTTTACTCACGCTCTCTCTCTTTGCTCTGCTCGGATTTTTACACCCGACTTGTTCTCTCTCATTGAAAGCACCAGAATATTATTACAATACCTGTAGACCTCTGATAGTTCTTCTTCAATAATATACAAAATGTGGCAATCATTTTTGATTATGATAATGAGCACACATAGATATGAGGTCATCAGTTGGCTGTCTTGTTTTTTTCACAGAAGACACAATATTTTTTTGCAGGTAAGAGTCGGCAGAAAAATCATTTCAAAAGTGAAACAAACGCAGTTTGCAATTTTTTTTACGTTTCGAAATACAATCTGTTTAACTTAATAAAATCATTTAAGTTAGTAATGCTCTTCACTAAATCTGGTTTAATGTGAAGAACTGAAGAGGACAGAGCTCATATTCAACAATTTTTTTATTCTTTGAAACTCTCTGCAACATATAGCTGTCAAAAAATTTATGAATATCTGCAATAAATTAGGGGAAATTCGACTGCAAGCCAAAGAGCTGACATCATGAGGACTACCTCCAAGAAGTTGAGATCAATTGCAACCGTTTTGTCTGAGGATGGACTGTAGATTTTCTCATTTAGAGAGTGGCGCCTCACCTTGTGATTTAAATCTTGAGTGTTCCTCCATTTGATACCATTTTAATTAGACAATTACAAGCCCCGTGTAAGTTTATTTGCAGTAACCGTTAATCTTTGCACTATGTGCTCATCGAAACTGAAGTTCAACAGGGAGAAGTCAGCTCAGTCAACTTTCCTTGTGAAAAAAAGCGAGAATATAATACGCTCGAGAAATGAGGAGTCTCTCTGTATGCAAAGTAGAAAAGATACATTTTCTGTTCTCGACAACCTGAAAGGAAACATGAGCTCATCTCTTTTATTAAAAGTTAAGGGCAACCGTACCACAACCAACAACACCACCACGACCACCACCTTAGTTTTTTTCTGACTTTTTTTCTCTCCCTCTGTCGCTCTCTAATACAATTTGAGATATAGCATACATACTTTATGGTTATATACTAGAACATGAAGTCAACCTGTAGCAGCAACAATGAAAATGTATATGTTCAGTGTTTTTTTTCGCAGTACACATAAATATAGGCTGCGTTTACACAAAGCGGAGGAGATAATAAGGTATATATATTGCATGATTTGAATAATATAATATTGTAGATGTTGCTGATTGCATATATTCCTTTGACCACTTATGCTAATGCACACACGGTACTTGCATATTCCTCCACTTCGTACTTATTGTCATCCAACAGCCACCCATATATCAGACATTATTATTAACGTACATGTTTCTGGGTTATAGTAGCTGAGTACAAACCAGAATATTTTTGTATAGGTATATATAATTATGTCGTAGAGTGCATTTGCACGTTTCATTGACTTTTCTCTGAAAAATTGTTTCACTTTCATTGTGAAGACGGCTTTAATTTTTTTGACGAGAATATTATTTTCCAAAATTAACCTGCAAATGTTAACCTACATATTTATGTAAGACTAATGCCTTCATTTTAGGAAAAATTTGGGTCACAAAAATAAAGAAATTAAAGGCACTAAAACGTTTAGCATTAGGTGAACAAGAGACAACAATGACAACATCTTGGCTACCTTTCCCAGTGAAATTCACTTCTGGCAAGGTGCTGCTCCGCAATAAACGAATAATAAGCATGGAGATTTAAATGTTATTAGTTTTTTGAATAATTGAAGTATATTCACGAGCAGAAACGTGCGTTTTCACATAATCCAATTTCTTATGCTAGATTTTGGAGAAACACGCAGCAACTTTCTCATTTTCACTAAATTTTTCTGCTCGCCCTATTAAACTCTCACGATTTAATAACACAGATGATATAACATAATAAAAAATCATGAATGAATAACAAAAACCACACGCAAAGCATGCACGAAGATGACCTCAGAAAGAATTCCATCAGATAGTTGTAGGAAGGTGTTTCCCATCACTCTCCTCCAGACTTTTCACAATGTCCAGTAATTATATTTTCATGACTTGTGCCATGTAATTTTCGATAGGCATGATGAGGTGATTTGATAATACCTTCTTTTCCTTGCACTATAGAATTATGTATTACATGCACTGAAAAAGGTGGGTGGATCTCTGAAACATATTGAATTTTAAAAGAGCATATTATTGTTTCTCTTGCGAAGGTAAAAATGTGTGAAAAAGTGAATGAAAGTCTTCTCAATGAATGAGACAACACTAATAGCACTGACAAGTATTCTCTTATCATGCAATGGGATTTTTTATGTGTAGCAACTTGTTTTGTATGACTCATTTTTCTATCCCATACGCCACCACATTGCCAGAGTAGAGTTTGTGCATACATTTTTCACCCTTACAGAAGATTTTTCTTTGGTCTCCTCCTACAATCATGCTAATTGCACTGTAGATACGGGGGAGATTTTCATTGAGAAAAATTATCTTTTTGCGTGGTAAGAAGGTTCTACCTCACCTAGAAAAAAGTGTAATTCTCATACTACGCTGAAGCAGTTTGTTATATGCATGGGATAGGTTTTTAGCATTATTTATGTACGTAGTCGGCATGATGTATGTGTGGTGATTCCAAGAGACTTTTCTTCATGTGCAAATCTTGATTAAGCATTTGCATGGAATCAAGAGAATTTGTTTTAGCTCTACACAAATCGAGGGATTTCAGTTGATGATACCATTACATTGTAACTCGTTCACCGTGCTAATTAGAAGGGGTGAAAATTAATGGGGCAAGTTGAGAGGGGTAGTTATCTGCTCTGGGTTTCATGGGTTGAGCTTGCAATTTTTGTTTTACCGACAAGTTTGCAAGAAAAAAAGTCGGTGTTCAGCACGAGACGCAGAGTTGAGTGACTGCGTGGTGTACGAGTGACTGGTGGTCTGTGAGCTGCGTGACTTCTCGGTGGAATCGTATAATATATGTTTGTGCTGAATAATGAAGTGGAGCTCTGTCTCGCAATAAGGGTGACCCGGGGCAATACTTGAAAATTATTCGAGTCCATTGAATAATGCCAAACCCACTGCCAAATGTTATTGCGGTTGCTAGTTTCATGTATACCTTTCCACGGTTCACTTTGGATGGTTGTGCGGCTCATTATAATATTATATGGGTTATCGTAAGCAGGTGCGGCACGTAAACCTTGTTGATTTTACATGAATGAAGTAGGTATCAGGGCAGTTTCAGAGGATCATTTGCATCACACTCTGAAGTACATTTGGAGCGCTAATTTAACCACTTTCCACTTTTCCTATCTTTCCCGCAAATTGTACACATTACCAGCGGAGATGAGACAATAAAGCATTTTAAAGAGTGTAAGTGCTTACACCACGCTATCATTAATATGTCAAAAGTATCTTTACTCTCGAGAGGATTGTTTCAATCAATTACTAATACTTCCAGTGGAGGGGCGAGGAGGAATAATTAAAAACGAGAGTGAGCCTTCCGAGCTGAAAATCTCATTTTCTTTTTCAGTCTGTAATTATATATTATGCTGATTACTCAAGACGAAAATATACGAGTCGTTTTCTACCCTTTGAATTTTAATACGATTTTGGAGGTTTCTCCTGTAACGTAATGCATCACAATGATGTCACCCGTCCAACACCGGTCCAATCCTCCATTTTTTGAGCATGTGCTCATGTTTGTTTTAAATTGTTTTACCATTCAGTACATACGGTTGATTGTGAGGAGACTCTCGTCGTGTCCATTCACATTACCGTTTAATTCATAGTCACAAGCCTGGAAATGTTCATTCATTCATGTCTTCACATCTCTGGTCTTCATTCACAAAAATCTTCGCTTCACGTCACGGGACATCATACTTCAAGGAATTCAATCCTCTCAAGGAGTTATTATTACTATAATTGCGCCTCGTTGATGATCACCCATCTGCATATTACGTGAGCTTGTATTACGTATACCTATCCGTTAATTGAAGGAGCTGTTCATTCATAAAATCGACTCCATAATTTCACGGGGTAGCGAGAGGGAGCAGCCTTTGAAACAAGACAGTTAATGGGAAAAATTTCGCAAAACTACATACTCTCTTGCGTTCATTCATTAATTTTTGTGAGTTTGACGTACTTGCTGCACTCAATATATTCTTTAGAAAACAACAACATTTTCCAACATTTGCCGAGCCTAGTGTGATTTTCAAGGTAGAGAGGCAAAAGCAGCAGGTGGATCCTTTATAATCAAAGTTTATCATCCATATTTGTGTGGTGTGTAGTTGGAAAAAAATAACTTCATGTACAACCTTACCCTTACCCTTCCTTACCTGTCTTACGTAATGGATGATGTCGTAGTTTACTCGAGAATTTGAAAAAAAACTACTACACTTTTTCCATGAATGAGTGGAGAGAGAGAGAAGACTTTTGAATGAATGAACTTAATTTACAACCAAGCAGAAGGGAGGCCGTAAGTAAATATGCGAAGGTATATGAATGAACAGCTCTTTTTTTAAAGTGAAACCCATACTTTTTCTTTGGGCTACCATCTCATTCATCAAGTGGTGTAATTTTAATATCAAAAGAGCCCTGTGTGGGGTTCTTTATCAATTCAGAAATAAAAAAGAAAGAATGATGTTTTTATAGTGGTCAAGTCGTAAAATATACGCTCGTTTCACATCGTTGGGGAGAGAAGTGTGCTAAATATTTATTTTTAATATATTTTAGCGTGTTGCGTGTCAAGAGCTATTTTTCCTTTTTTTAAATATACCTTTTCTTGTGTGGATATGAGAGGTACGCGCGTGTCGGCATTGGTGCCTTTTGTTCTTTTATGCAGGTAGTATATTTATGTTAGGAGTTATACGTGTATACGCACACACAGGTCGTTTTACACGAAAATTTATGCAAAAGAATTATCTCATCTTTTCCCCTTTTACATTTACACTGATCTCATCGTCAATGGATTTTATAGTGGACATCATCATCTTCGACAAGGATCGTCGTATTTTCACAAAAAAAAATCTCCTAAATGTAACCCTTTTCGTTTCAATTACCATCTTCTTATTACGCACACCACAGTCTTAAAATATGAACT
>JAHZMW010003089.1:0-15319 GCA_027743745.1 Alloscopus bannaensis
GGTTAGTCTTACACAACGTTGTCACTCCCTCATTTCAGTGTATCATGAAGTGCGTCCTCATCGCTTCTGGGGGGATGAATAAGGAAGGTCTTATTGAAATTGAAAATGGACTCAAGTTCATTCTCGAGAACATTCCATTGGAAGTTATTGACAAAGCATTGATTGGATCTGCCAAATGTCAAAGATTTGCCGGTATGTAAATATTTTCAAGAAAAGAGGAAAGGGCTGCTCGAGTTTTTTAAAAGTAATTTTTCTGTAAAACTTACATTTATCTACAGAGGCCGGAATGATTGATCCATCTGAGGCAAACTGCAAAAGCTACGAGCCTTTCATCAAGTGCCTAACGAATTTCATTATGACCGTAAGTTTTGAAAATATAATTTCATTTTCTTACTTTAGAGATTGTGGTGATTGCTCATTGTGATTTGATTAATTTCCAGCTTTGCGGTAAATAACTTGGAATCACTTCCAACGCATGCACATTTCGTATGTGTGTGTTTACGTTTCCAATTAGTTCAGCGTTCTTCCCATTCATTTTGAAAAATCATCGGTATATGAAAACGAATGAAATTTGTATGCTTATGCATGGAATAAAAATGCCATTATTCGTGACTCGGTCCAATCGTTTCAACTTTGACTAATTATTCCCTATATTTATATGTTCCATAAATAAACATTGATAATAATTACAACACAGCGTAACGGGAATTGTACTTAAGGTCAAGTAATATTTTGTTACATATACGAGCATCAGCTATATACCATATCATATAGTATCCTAGTCTCTACAAACATCTATCTATCTCAGTTAGTCTATATTGCCGTGTTGCTCATCATCATAAACATCCTTAACGTTAACGTGTAGTAGTAGTAAAGTTGTAATACATACAAGGTAGTATGCCAGCGTTTCTACTGTACAAAGTTTATTTTTTTTGCAAGTTAATCTACATTTCATTAATTCAAGACTTTCTTACGCCTAAAAGTATGTTTTTTGGGGGGTCGACAAACTGTTATTTGTGATGATGACAAGCGAGGCAAGTCTCCTTTCTTGACCTAGTCTGCCGGTCACTATGTAAGTTGCTTATTATTAATCCTTCATTCTTCCTCTAATTAGGGTGGAATGCCTCGTTCTGATATTTCACCCAAAAGTGATTATATGGCATTCAAGGTATAATTGAGAGAGCTCGGAAAGGAAATTATTGGGTTTTGATGGATGTGTGCACTGTAAAAGATTGATCAGGTGGAACAACAATTGCTTTTCCACAATGATAGTCTTTCGCTCCATAGACGGTATAAGCAACGCTACGATACGTACCACTTTCAGTATGAAAAAAAACCGTTATTATGTAGGGCTAGCTTTTGTAATGTCATCATTTCATCATCACTTCCACCCGCTCCACACCTGCAATTACACTGTTAACAAGAGACAAAAACCTGCAGACACAATTGAATCGTCACATTGTCACGGTATAGAGCATGCCATCATAATATACCACTCCATAATAATATCCTTTGTTCACATCCGCTCCGTTCGTACATGTATACATAAATAAATTTTCCTCCAGCTTATACCCTCCTCGCATGAACATGCTTGCACACAGATGTAACAAAGTGAAAAGTGAATAAAACTCTATATTATATGTTTTTGGGTAACAATGATATAAGAATATATTATTATAATTATTGTGTATACGCCGTGTGTTTGTGTATGAATAATTTATCTTACGTGTCCTTCCATGTGTTGTCCCTCTATAAAATATAAGTTTAGTATTTACTTGTACATTCTACACATTATATTATGCTTATCTGTCAGCTTAACATTGTGTAATCATTATATGCGTAGTAGCTTATTATATAGCGCATGTATACTTAGAGGAATACATGTTGTTACACGTGTAAATAGATGGTTTTTGTTTGTTTACTGATAACACGACATGACAAAGAGGACTTCCTTTGCACGCCAAAAGGAAGTCGCCTCAGACCTAATTTTTTTTGTATGTAGCACAGAAAACATTTTTCGTTTTATTGTTCTTATCTCAAGTTATCTATGTTCGCCAGTAATTTTCTTATTTTACCATCAGAAACATGTACAAAAATTTGATTACTTAAATATATTATATAATTTCTTCAGGATGTTAGCCTCAGCTTGCACGCTGATTATAACGATTTGTCGTCGACGAGGACAGGGCGACGAGGGTGTTGCTGCTGAGCCTTAGAATAGTGTGCACATGGATTTGACTGAGAAGACAGATAAAAGCGTAGATGACGACGTACTCAAAGTAGCGGAGATGGGTATGACTAGAAGAGCTGCGATTTCCCTTCTTCATTGCTGCTGGATGCTCTGTAAAAGTGTAAGAATTTCACTTGATCGTGTGCGTCCAAGACTTAATGCGCACTCACCAACCCGCGATTTGGGTTGAGAAAGCTGAGATTTACGAGAGTCGTTAAAAGTGGAGTTGTGAGTCTTACCAGATATGACATGGACAATGACAGACGCAGGGGCTGACATTGTTGGCGAACACGTGTAATTCCCACTGTGATGTGAACGGACTTTGACAATGGTGAGTTGGGATTTGAGAAGGTCACCACGCTGGGTAGCCACTCGAATATCAGAGACGGGAGGCTCCCCATATAAGCCTTGGGGGTCTATTAAGCTTGATCCATGGTACCAGAAGACCTAAAAGATATACGACACTGATAAGTCCCACTTTTAGGGCCCGTTTCCCTTCTCTACGTAATTAAACTTTAAATACCTGAGCAATGTCATGGGGTCCGTGCTCTACTTCGCACGTCAGTCGGAGAGAACTTCCACTTTGCACGTGGATATCACTGCCACCAATTATCCGAGCTCGCGACTCTGCGATAAATGGAGAACACATTACCGTTTTACAACCCGTAATGAACGAACGCTCATTACCGACCCCAAGGTCGGCAGAAACATACATGATTGTCATGAAGAGCTTACCGATGACAGTAAGCTACGGACGAAAAGCACAGCTATCAGTAAAAAAAATTCTGGAAATCGCTGACCCACGCTCCATCGCTCCAAACTCATTAACCATACCTGTAACGTCCAGTTCTCTGATTTCTCTGGATGTAGCACCACAAATCGTTGATCTGTCGTGTATGTGTATATCCCTGCTGTGAGAATGTGGAGGTCACGTTTTCGAATCCAGGACACCTACAAAACATTAACCAGACTCAATCTCATTACCTCGCTTACACGCCCACAGTTCAACAAACTGCTCAACTTTCCGCAAACTCTCATTTTAATGCAAATGCCAATTGAGATGGCACTAATAGTAAGAGAGCCACACAGTGAATAAATCAATTTAGACCTTTTTATCCCTTCTGGTTATTGTGACAATCACCTAATTTATTCGCATTTCTCAACATTATATCCCATACACGCATACTTTCATACTCGCCAAAGTCTCTCTCTGTTGTGAGTTGTGAAACGGAACACATTATCAACTACTCCGTTCGCCTTTCTTCGTGTCAACCAACTTCCTACTCAATATACCTCCTTCGTGATGATAGAGGCCGCCATTATCAATATAGCACATCAATAGTAAGAGAGCCACACAGTGAATAAATCAATTTAGACTTTTTTATCCCTTCTGGTTATTGTGACAATCACCTAATTTATTCGCATTTCTCAACATTATTCCCATACACGCATACTTTCATATTCGCCAAAGTCTCTCTCTGTTGTGAGTTGTGAAACGGAACACATTATCAACTACTCCGTTCGCCTTTCTCCGTGTCAACCAACTTCCTACTCAATATACCTCCTTCGTGATGATAGAGGCCGCCATTATCAATATAGCACATCACCGTAATCGCTTTTGTTCTCTGCGAAATCAAGTCCGCCCACTTCCCCCTGTTATCATCAGAGCAGACCAGAAACTTTTTACGACCGATATAATGACATGGCAAACTGTGTCTAACTTGCAAAATGGACTTTGAACGCTGAAAACTCCAATCAGGTCTCTTTCCTATACTTGCAGACTTTTTTTCTTCGGCTTTCTTTCCCATTCCTCCGGAAACCCTGCCTTTTTTACGCTCCCCGTACAATATGCCTGTATAGAATTTTTTTTGTGGAGTGGGGCAGGGTGAAAGCAGGAAACGCACGGGTAGTAGCTGAACAGAAAAAGAGAGTTGCAACTTTGTGCTTCATTCCTTCCTGTTCAATCTCCTCAATAAAGTGCTCCACCGTAGCAAGCTGCCTCGACATGGCTCATGTAATCCGAAGAATTTGAACGCTGAAAACTCCAATCAGGTCTCTTTCCTATACTTGCAGACTTTTTTTCTTCGGCTTTCTTTCCCATTCCTCCAGAAACCCTGCCTTTTTTACGCTCCCCGTGTAATATGCCTGTATAGAATTTTTTTGTGGAGTGGGGCAGGGTGAAAGCAGGAAACGCACGGGTAGTAGCTGAACAGAGAAAGAGAGTTGCAACTTTGTGCTTCATTCCTTCCTGTTCAATCTCCTCAATAAAGTGCTCCACCGTAGCAAGCTGCCTCGACATGGCTCATGTAATCCGAAGAACATATAAATACATATGTAACATATTGCCAGAGTCTCAATGGCACACAAAAAGCCAGCCTGAGAGTGAGGAGTAAGTATGATGAAGAAAAAGAAGCAATTTAGGAACTTTCAACGATCTTGTGCGATTGTTATCTACCAACTGCACTCCAATCTTTTCATGTTTCACAACCAGCACCACCAGGACACTCTCTCTCCCACACACGGCCCATATGTATGTACACAAAAGTTGCAAAAGCTGCTGAATAGAAGAGTGCCGGCGCTCAGTTTTTTCTTTCTCTCTCTCTCTCTCTGTTTCATGGAAATGGTTTTCTAATTGAATTTAAATTTTATAACATTTGTGATTTATCGCTGGTAATTTACACTGACTGATGCTCCTTGCGGAGAAAGCGCTTCCATATTCCACGAACGAAGATATAATTTAGAGGCTTTACAAGTAGCACCAGCATCGAAGCGAATTTCAGTGTGCCACCATGCCGCTCTCACAGTGGAGTAAGTGGTACACTGCATTACCATGTCGCAAGAGAGAAAAAGTCATATTTCAATTTTTTCCAACCAACTTTCACGCTCCTTCTCTTCCGTTAACGATCCTCTTTGTCTGGGACTTTTGTGTGTCCCTCCCCTTTTTTACACAAAAATGTACACCTAATTCCCATTTTGTACCTAGGCATGCACTTTGCCGCGTGTAGTGCAACCCATTAACACAGATACGAGCTTGTGCGCGTTTTTTTCTCGGTTGTTGTCCCGTGTTTTTTGAGCACACTACGATGATGTCATTACCGTCGTTGGGTAGTAGTATCCTTTGTGTTAATGCTTTTTTTAGGTAGTTGTGTCCTCAACCATGCCAAAAATGTGTCAAGGGGAGAGCCTTAAAAATTATATATGACGAGTAGACTTTAATTAGTAACGCAACACTTGGACTCAAATCTTTATCTCCATAAAAGGGGAGCAACAAAGGTTGTCACCAGAGAGTTAGCCGCTCTCTATAGGAGGCACTCTGTCTTGTTCATGTGCATCGAATATGTAATTGTGTCCGTGTTTTACGGTTGTTTACATTTATTATGACAAGCTATTGAGTCGCTGCCAAAGTAAATATACATTGTTACTAGTACCACAACTACAAGTCCAGCGTCTCGGAACCTTTCCGTAAGTTATTCAAGTGCCCACATTACGCTGGTTATGGGCTTCTCCTTGAAGATTTTCTTGAGTCTTTTTTTCTCCAGTTATGAAAAGCAGTGAAGCGCAGACTCATCATCAAATGCAGCACACAGAAGGAACGTCATTCTATTTCCCGTTTCACACTGCCACTGCATTTCCTCCCCCGAAAATCTCCACAGCCCATCAATCGCTCCTCTCTCTCTCGGTAGTTCGTAAGTACCCTAATAATAATGAAGCGGAGGCAGCAAATGACTAGGAAATCTTGAGGTATTCCGAGAAGTGTGGATATGGCTAATAGTGGCGTGCCATTCAAATAAATATGCGTCCTCTCTCCCTCCGTCGTGTGTATGTATGCGTGTGTAGATTTCTTTGAAAATGAGTCTTCATAATCAAGAAGACCTCTTACTAGGAATTGGCCCATGAAGGAACTCCACAATAACCCCATCATATTTCCGCCAAGTGAGCAAAGCCTATGTCGACGACATCACATCTCATCCTCCTCCACCACTATGACTTGGATGTGTTCTAACGCTCTCGGAGAAAGAGAACAACTTTTCTTTTTACAAAATAACACATACAGAGGAGAGAGAAAAGTTGAAGTTTTTTTAACAACTACTACTGAAAGCAGAGAGACAGAAGAGAGAGAGAGAGAAAGCATTCTCACAATAGTTTGAGCAATAGTTTCTTTCCGTCATTCTAAAAGAAACTCCATTACAGACACATACACATACCATTCTGGACGAGTGGAGAGGAACGAAGGAACGACCCTTTTCAGTGGTAAACAACGATGATGATAATGATGATGAGGAAAGCTTATGTTGGTGTCGACTTTGCAGGAGTGATATATAATGGTCACACAGAGAGCAAGGAGAGGATGCGTGTGTATTTCGAGATGTGTAATAGCAATGTTCATAATGATGATGTTCATCTTCCCATGACTCAACTTTTTCTTCTTCAACCAAGAGCGAGAAAGAGAAAGCAAAGCGTGGATAATATGAAATGATAAAAGTAAATAACAAAGTAAGCAAAGTATGCGTGGCGCTCCACGTTCTTCCTTTGCTGCTACCCCTTTCTTCTCTCTAAACTCTCCAAACTATCCTCGTCATCAGTGTGTCTCCATCAATTTATAATGCTTAGTTACGTTACGCTGAGCTAGCAAATGGCGCAAGAGCGTATGTCTGAGCTGTGGAACTGTTTCTCTCTCTCTCTGTTGTGTGTAAAAAATGTACACCAAACTTGACTCTCATCTCTTAAGTTCATGGGCAATGGATGTTTGATTCAGAGGCAAGCCAAATAAAATGAGTGTGTGTATAAATCCTTTCCTCTTCTCTTGTACGCAGTTAAAAACTTATTCTTCGCTTTAGGACACGCAGTAATGGTGTATTACGCAACAATACTCTTTAGACGATAATATGACGATCAGAGTGAACTCCATGTTTAAATCTTGGCTTGTTAATGTGTGCACTTCGCTTTAGGACACGCAGTAATGGTGTATTACGCAACAATACTCTTTAGACGATAATATGACGATCAGAGTGAACTCCATGTTTAAATCTTGGCTAGTTAGTGTGTGCACTGTTTTGATTTTAAGGAGGAAAAGCGTCTCCATCCCTCTAGATTACAAACATTGCGGTGTGAAAATAGGAAAATGTTCTTTACGAGGGAACCCCCTAAAGCTTATAACCTCTTTTATGAATGAGCATTGTTTATGGAGTGCGTTATGGGATGTGCACAAAATGTGTTGTTGACCCTTTCCGAGGGAGGTGGAACCGCCGAGTGGTTTGCAGCAGTGATGCGAATCCAGTCAGAACAACAAGATTCCCATTTTCTTTTCAGTGTGGTGGCCACACAGTTGTCTAGACGGAGAAGGGAAAGCAAAAATACACTCGGAGGAAGGCTAATGGGAGCGAGCGAGGTTGCAATCGTTGCACAGCAAATAACTTGCACACCATGATACCTCCCCAGTCCTTGTAATTTCGTTACGGTACATTCAACGAGTGAAACTGCTTCACATTTAAGATACACATTATTCTACCATTCATTCTCAGAAGAAAAAATTGAGATTCCCCTGCCATACCACAATCTTACAGCGTTACATCCTAATATTGTGTAACAAATCAAAACTCATTATTGCTGACATGGAATAACCCAAGAGTTTCCAACATCCTTCAGGCTTATCAACCTATAACTAACTGTAAATTAAGTGTACCCGGTAGCGGATCGGAGCGTGCTGTGGGCGATGTCTAAATTCAGTTCCTTTGGCTCTAAGAATATTAATGAAATCAAGGCAAAATTTCACTTTTGCTCACTTTTAGACAGTCAAGGTGCGTTGAGTCAAAGAGTCGACTAGATAGAGCTCGATATATATAATGTCGTTATCATCATGAATTATTTCCGTGTGAAACTATGTACCTATATGCATACGTGCTCCTGCGGGTTGGCTTCAAATGTGCATCAATAGAGTGAAAAGGAGTCCTCTCTTGCACAACTCCCATCAAGACCGTTTATTTAAAACCCTTCAAAACGAAATCAAGTGAGTTATAGGAAGGAAGTGGAGGTAAAGAAAAAAAAGTGGAGCACGAAGAAAAAAACATCGCGAGTCTCTCTATCTAACGCGTTCTCATGAGAGGGGACTTGAAGGAATTTCGAAACGGCCTCCAGTGAATTCCCTTCTCGTCGGCTCATGAAGATATTAATTTTGACTTTCTTTCCTTTTCCTTCACGTTTTGCGAAAGGAAAGGCGAAAAGGAACTCTCCTTTTTTTTACTTTTCGAATGAAGGAGAGAGGAAAATCGTGTACAGAGAGAGAGATATGATGTACACACTTTGTGAGCATTAGGATGAGAGAAAGCAGTGGTACAAACTAGAAAAAAGAGTGTATATATCGCCTTCAGCAGTTGCAGAAATGAGAAAAGCTATTTGTGCCAACTTTTTCCCTTGTCCCAAAAGATAAATATTGCTGCAAACAACGTATATATCGACGAAGAAAACATATATGAGGTAAAAACGCGGAGACAAGCTAATGGTCGAGAATGTATTGTGGCTGTGTGGTTTGATACACACACGTGTGATATTTATGCACTGTGTTTACGTTTGTCTTTATGGATGTGCACATCATATTTTTTCCGAGTTTTTTTTCAACGCATTTGTCTTGGCTCGATTACATCAGATGTAAATACATAACACATCTCGTCGACATCCACACGTGTGGGGGTGAAAGTACTAACTACTTCAATCATGTTATTATAGTCCATAAGGCTCAATTGATAGCGAAATAAGGCGGCAGAGGAAAATATCCAGAGATACTGTGAAGTGCTCCATTGACATATTCCCTAGTTTACCGTTCGTTTTCCCTCTCTCAACTCTCTGTCAATTCCAATCAGAAAAAAGTAGACGTGACTAAAAGTGTGTGTGTGTAGAGAGAGAGAAAGCGGCTCGTTGTTCTTTCTCTTGTAGGCCTCTCCTTTACCCCTTTCCCCTCATATAAGATATACCTTTTCTGGTGGAGTACATCAGATGAGATTACACAGTAAATCGATCACATTCCACTCAAACATTTTCCAACAGACTCTCCGTCTGTCTGGGCTGTGTGTACCCCTTGATTCCCTTTTCCTTCCTTCACATTCTTTCCTCCAATGAAAGTTAGTAATGGTTTTTGGAGCTCGAGATTTCTCTTCAAGATGGAAATGAGATATCAGTTTCGGGAAGAGAGTTCCTTGGCTTTTCGCTTTGAGGCAAAAATCGCTATAAAGCACCAATCTAGCACATTTCGGAGGGACAACGATATAGTGGAGATCCGCTAAAGATGAGGGAGAGTTTTGAGGGAAGAGTAAGAAAAAACTAGATTTCCTTCTCGTATCAACAATCTCTTTATCGGTGCATAATATCTTATCGTGAGAGAAAACCGCACACATCACTATATTTGCGGAGGGAGAAAGTAGTAATCGTAATCTCAATCTTGGGAACTCAACTCCTTCTAAATGATACAATTTTGTTTGGCTTTGAGGACTACCTAGATGTGTGTGTGGAGTGCAGCATCAATTTTCATCATCTGCTTCATATCTTTCCACTTTCTCTCTCTCTCTCTCTTTTTATCCCATTTTTTTCTGAAGGTCTGATTTGGTCATTTTGTACTGCTGCTCTTGTAGTATATGTACCTTTACAGTGGGTCAGAGAATTACTTTTCAGACTTCGATTACTATTGACGTATACAGTAGCTTCTATATGTTCCTGTCTCAAATTGAAATTGCTTGCCAGATTTGGTCACTCGCTTCCCATTCAAACAAATCCATGCAACAGGAAACACGCTGAACTCATGTCAAGTCATAAAAATCATAAATCATTCTGGGAAACTAGAAGGGGGATAATGTAAGTAAACAACAATTTCCATTCATGGTCAGGCTATAGAGACACGCTGTGTGTACACTGGGAGCTGGAAGCTTCTCCGCAAAATCGGAAATTCGGAAGGAGAGTAAACGGAAACATTTTAACCTTTAGCTTTTATTGCCACATAACTATCTTATACTTCATCCCATGTATACGTAACCTCAATTTTTCTGGTGACGGGTGAGGAGCGAGATAGCCGAAGGAAATCGTAGGATTACTTTCCCCAGATTATCAATATCCTTCTTTGTCAATACTTGGAGCCTCTCTCAAACACGAGAGCTACACTCATGTTTAATAACGACGAGGGCGGGCTTATTCTCGTTTTAATTTGGTACACTCCTGTGCACACCAATTTTCTCCGATATAATAATGAAGCCCCCGGAAGAAAATTGTATGATTAAGTTGCAGATTCCACTGAATCCTTCTTCCACTTCCTTCAAGATCCGCTGTTGTGTGAGACTATCGCTTTTGGGAGAGTGATATCAATTTGCCATTCTAGACTACCGCTCCACACTCATCGTTGGAACGCTTATGGAGTCCGCACACTTTCAGGGAAAAGCAAATAATATACTACTTTCTCTACACTTAGGCAAATAATAATTCCCTCTTGCGCTCATAGCCACCCTTGCTCTCTGGCGGACAAGTCACAATATTATGCTCGCATAATGTATTAATGGTATTCTTGTAAAAACAATATTGAAATCTCTTCCACGAATTTACCCCTTTGAACAGATATTCATTTGAATGTTGAGCGTCCTTTCGCCCACTTGTCAGCGCCGTGAATGCAGTGGTATTACATGAATGTTATATAGCAAGTCAGAGACTCTTATTTGATCTAGTGATACATTCATGATCAAAGTACAAAAAACCTCTCCTTTTACAAAGACGCGCATTTGATATACATTAGGTATCTTCTCTGAAGGTGTTTAGTTTCCCCTGGAATGCGTTTCGCAATCCTCCGAGTCGCGCTTCCACACGCCTATTTCCAATCCTGGAGATATACTAATGTCCTTCGTAGATAAGAAAAGGTGATACTAGTCAAGTTGCGCAAAACTCTCTTTTGGATGTAGTACTTATATCCATTTCTCCAAACACATGTGCGTCTGCTCCGGAGTGGTATTTCACAATAGGAATATCCTTGTTGAGATGGGTTTACCTATTTTACATTTCATTAGCTGATAAAATCTCATCGGAGCACTTTGGCGGACATGCGAAGGGGGAAATACCTCTATAAATTCGTTTACACACGTGTATATCCTTGTCCCTCCTATGTTCATGTTTTTCTACCCTTTGTTCGTCTTCTTTAACATGCCTCTCAATTTAAGCACAGTCATCTATGCATAATTTATGCTTTAATCTCTACAGAAGCCATTTTGATTGTAGCCTGATTTTCCCAGAAAAAAAACAGCGATTCCTACGTTAGGCATTACGGAGGATATCTAAAGTCTGAAGTACTGTGAAAACGTGAACTCAAGTACATTCTACAACGTAGAATACTCAGAGCTGTCACATCGACAATTGGCGAAAACAATTGGAAATGCGGAAATTGCAACTCATCAACCGAATTCCATCCGCCAGACAACCTTCCATTTTCCAGAGTACACGGGGACGCACTGGAAACTACAGAGTTTTACGATTATGGAACAATAATTGAAACTAAGTGTTCTGGTTGGGAGATCATGCGATATTTGTATTACATGAAACCTTTGAAACACTGAAATAAAGATTAATTCTAATTCTAATTCTAGCTCTCAACAAAATAAAGAGAGGATGAATATGAGTCTTTTAGACGCGATTTTCAAGTGTTTATAGCGCTTCATTTAATACCTTTTTAATATACATGTACCTACGTAATGTGTATGCACGCACGCTCAGATTTCAATGTTTTAGCATTGAGTCAGCACGCTCTGGCCTCGATGACAGAGGAGATTCTCTCAATTTTTTTTGTAAGTCTTCAAGCGGATCCATGTGTGTGAACTCGAGTAATTTGAAACATTTTTTTCTCCTCAGCCGCTCAGGCTCCAGTATTATGAAGAAGGAAGGATGTAGGTGAGAGAGTGCTTTCACTCACCCTCTGCATATGATGCGTATGTGTAGCTTATAAACATCAAACCATATTTCCATTCTTTGAGCAGCTTATTGCTTTCTCCTTCCCTCGGGCAAAATTCTTTCAAACGAGTAACTTTTACTTTATATTTGCTCCACCTTACCATTCATGTAGAAGGATAAACTAATATGCACACATCCTGGCGGAGTAAACAGAACCGATATGACTGAAAACGTATTCCTTTGTCAATGCAAATAGCGCTATATTATTAGCAGTCAACATGACCATTTTGTGCAACTTTTTCAATCTCAGCTTTCAAAAGAGAGTGACGAACAAAGTCCAAGAGGCAGACACAGAGAGAAAAAGCAAATACACATGTAACGTCAATGACATACATAATAAATGAAATTGCGTGTGTGTGTGTGTGGGAGAGAGAGAAGAATATCAAAATTCTTGGAGCTTCCTCACTGCAAAAAAAGAATCTCAGCAGTCTTGCCAATAATGTATTATTACGTATGCATGTTTATTGATTTTCGAATTGGTTTTACATTTTGTGCAATTCAACTTCTGGCAGTAACTGCGATATTTCTCGCTACCTTTATCCTGTCCCGCTTCACACATGCAAATCGGTGTGATTATAATGGATAAGGAAACGTGTTGAGATTGGCTTCTTTGGAAAAATAAATTTGTCTCCAAACGAGAGGTATGTTTATTCAAATGTGTCCTGACAAGTTGAGGATTTTTTGTAGAGGATCGCTACACACTGTGATGTTTCTCTTAAAAGTGACTCCTTGCGCTACCATTAGGGGAGACACATTGCGAGCAAAAATATGTATAAAATGCATGGCTGCACGTAAAGTGAACGATATTCGATTGCGAGCAGGAAGCTCAAGGTCCCAAGCTTGGTATAAATAATTCAATAAACTTGCCTGCCTCCTAGAATCCCGTGTTGCTCGCGATTCCACTAGCTGTTAGAATTGGACTGTAAAGTGTGGAGAAGGAAACTACAAAATTGAAATCGTATACTACCCAACAAAACCTCACAACTTTCCAATTTTGTTATATAAGCACTACCGCTTTCGCGTACCCTTGATAAGCAGAGTTGTCGAGTGACTACAAGAATTTCTCAAATGTCACAAGAAATCTGGTTTGGATTTGTAAGGGGTCCTTTCACGTTTCCAAACAGGAGTGCCCTAGCTCTCAGAAAATTGCACGGCAATTTATTGTCTCGACATTAAACAGCTCAGGTTCCATCATCAAGAGAATACTGAGAATACCTCGATAATTTCTTCCTGGAATACCTTGAGCTAGATGCACAATCGTTTCCAGCAAAGCAAACAAGTCGTGAAAGGGAATTAATGTTGGTCTAGACCGTGTGGAGCGACTCAGCATGTGAAAGCAAGCTGGTAGATTGTGGGATAGATGTATTCAATAATTGGAGTTGTAAGCTTCATTACTTTCTGTATAACAACGATTAGAGGAATTAACGCTAATTAAACCCAGACGCTTTATTCAGAACAACCGTCACCCACTTGATTATGTGTTCTGTGGTCATCCACCAAACTCATATTTATCGAGTCTTGTGTACGTAGCAATAAGAATTTTTCGAATTCTGTCTTTCCACTGTTTGGTAAAAAGACATTGACGTAACCTTTATCAGTAAAATGTCGTATGGAGGGATTTGTCAATATGAAAATGTTGACCTTCAACCCTTGAATCTAAAACAGGTTTCAGTTTCGAAGTAAATATTAACCATATTTCTTAAGCAAATTCTCTCATCGTTTGGTTTGATGTATTAGTTAAAACAAAATTAGCTGTGTTTCGTGAAAGTACAGTTCAAGTTTGTTTACTGTAACAAACAAGTTTGCACATAAAACATTCACAAGGCCGCAGTACACATGATGTACAGTTGGGGAAAGGCAAAGAAAAAGTTGTAAATCTGGCAAGTGACACAAGTGACTCTGACCGAGCTGACCACATAAATGTCAGATGCGTATCACTTTGAAAGGAAACCTAGTGGTTTTGTACCCTACGGATGCTTTTCTCTAAAAACTATACCTTCATATATCCACAAACAATGATTCCCATTTCTTTGATGCATGTGCGTAGTCAGCTGAAGACGTTCCAGCCTTGTACATGTACGTGTTATGGCAAGAGCAGAACCCAAAAAACAGAGTCATCAACAATGAGCCATTTTTCCTTAGATATGATGACCACGGAAAACGAATGAGCTAAATATTTTCTCTGGTCTTACACTAAAAAAGTCTACCTATTCTTGTTTATCCCGTTCCACTTCAAGTGTACGTATTTATGTAGGCATTATGTTACGTTTTTATTGTTGATTGTGCTCGCTAGTCGAGGTTTGAAAAAGCAATTCCAAATCTTTCCAGTATCTTGTCTCATGAGTAGTGGTGGCTGGCTGCACTTTCAATGGCGGTGGTGGTAATATTTTTTCTCAATGAATGTATATATGCGTGACAAACAATGTTTATGTCGTACTTTAACTTTCACTTCTTGGAAAACGCGAGAAAATTTCTAGTGTACAAAAGCACAACCAGAATGGCGGACACTCTCACTCATCCATTTATGCCACTGAGGAAGAAGATATGAAGTGCATACATTCCATCCAACAAGTACTCCGAGTACAATAGGAGCCAACCAGAGAAAATACCGTGAGCCTGGTAGAATCTCTTGTGAATGTGGAGAGAAAGCACAATTTCGCAACCCATTTGGGACCTTTTGACAATGAAGCATGGGCGAGGGAAGCTCCCGCTGGGTTTATGCCTTTTTTCTGCTTCCATTGTCCGAAGAAATGTATGAAATATAAGACACTCTGACCAACATGATGTGTTTTGTGTACCTACACACAGACGTAACATCTCATTGTGAAAGCAATGCATGGAACATGGCCTACATACAGGTATTCATAAATGCGATGAAAATCGCTGGACTGTGTCCAAATGGCCACCAATGACACATTAAATGGGATGTTCATAGTTCGATACATTTATTGTCTACAACGTACAAAGCTAAAAAAAACCTTCAGTGTTCAGCAAAATTTTCACCAAAAGTGAAGAAAATTCCAACAACTCCTGGAAGACGATGTCTTTTCCACACTTCCGCACACAAAAAAAGATTACAGCAAATTGCATTGCAGTTTGCACTGATTACTCAAACAGGAA